>CM019698.1:46226873-46354156 GCA_009760885.1 Achatina immaculata
TAGCTTCAGACTAGGCAGTATTTTTCTCTACGTCCTAGGCAGGATGTAGGCAAGGCAAAATGTGCCAAGACCTGACATAAGTAACTTGTTTCTCAATCAGTTTAATATTTAAATAAATCAGTTGAAATTTGGGTAGCCAGCATAAAATGATGCCATGTTGCATTCATGGACAAAAAGACTCTGCGAGGCTTTCTGTAAAGCTGAAGGTAAAAGATATGAGTTGTTAACTAGTCTCACTGTACGTGGTCAAACCATAAGTGCTCTACTTCCTAGTCAGCAGTTGACCAGAAAATGTCAAATACTGTACTCATCAGCACCAACTCCTACCCCATAGAGTTAATCCTGGTAGCCATTTTTTTCTTGAAGCTGGGTCAACTCTGGGATTTTTTTGAGAGCCACGGTTTTGAGGCAGTCTGTGTACAGAGCTAAGACGTCCATACTCTATGTACAGATCTAAAACGGCCATACTCTGCGTACAGAGATAAGAAGTGCAGACTCTGTGTACAGAGGTAAGACGGCCATACTCTGCGTGCAGAGCTAAGACGATCTTACTCTGTGTCAGTGCTAAGACGTCCATGATATATGTCGGAGCTAAGTGGTCCATACTCTGTGTCAGAGCTAAGAAGTCCATACTCTGTGTCAGAGCTAAGAAGTCGGTTAAGTTTTATTTGTCAGATGTATATCCTAGTTCACAGTACTCTATGTTTTTAATTTGCCGGGGATATACTACCGATAAAAGGCGTGTGCTTGTATATATGAGGGTGGGGGACATACAATCAAGAAAAGGTGTGTCCTTGTATATATGAGGGTGGGATACATACCACCAGTAACCGCCGTGTGCATGTATATATGAGGGTGAGGGACATACAATCAAGAAGAGATGTGTGTTTGTATATATGAGGGTGGGAGACATACGATCAATAAGAGTTGTGTGTTTGTATATATGAGGGTGGGGGTCATACAATCAAGATGAGGTGTGTGCTTGTATATATGAGAGTGGGGAACATACAATCAAGAAGAGGTGTGTGCTTGTATATATGAGGATGGGGTACATACAATCAAGATGAGGTGTGTGCGTGTATATTTTAGGATGGGGGACATACAATCAAAAAGAGGTGTGTGTTTGTATATATGAGGATGGGGTACATACAATCAAGATGAGGTGTGTGCGTGTATATTTTAGGATGGGGGACATACAATCAAAAAGAGGTGTGTGTTTGTATATATGATGATGGGCGGCATACAATCAAGAATAGGTGTGTGCTTGTATATATGAGGATGAGAGACATACCACAAAGAACAGGCATGTGTTTATATGTATGATGGTTGGAAATGTTCCACTATTTGCAGGCATGTGCTTATTTATATGAGGGTGGGGAACATTCCATCATTTGCAGGCTTGAGCTTGTATATATGAGGGTGGGGAACATACCACCAATAGCAGGCTTCTGTTTGTATAGATAAGGGTTGGGGACATCGAGAAGATGTGTGTGCTTGTATATATGAGAGTGGGAGATATACTATCAAGAAAAGGTGTGTGTTCATATATATGAGGGTGGACGACATACAACAAGGAAGAGGTGTGTGCTTGTAAATATGAGTGTGGGGGACATACAACCAAGAAGATGTGTGTGCTTGTATATATGAGTGTGGGGACATACAACCAAGAAGATGTGTGTGCTTGTATATATGAGTGTGGGGGACATACAACCAAGAAGAGATGGTTTCTTGTAAATATGAGGGTTTGGGACATACAATAAAGAAGATGTGTGTGCTTGTATATATTAGGGTGGGGACATACAATCAGGAAAAGTTGTGTTCTTGTATATATGAGGATGGGGGACATACCACCAAGAAGAGTCGTGTGCTTGTATATATGAGGGTGGGGACATACAACCAAGAAAAGGCATGTGCTTGTATATATGAGGATGGGGGACATACCACCAAGAAGAGTCGTGTGCTTGTATATATGAGGGTGGGGACATACAACCAAGAAAAGGCATGTGCTTGTATATATGAGGATGGGGGACATACCACCAAGAAGAGTCGTGTGCTTGTATATATGAGGGTGGGGACATACAACCAAGAAAAGGCATGTGCTTGTATATATGAGTGTGGGGGACATACAACCAAGAAAAGGCATGTGCTTGTATATATGAGGGTGGGGGACATACAATCAAGAACAGGCGTGTGCTTGTATATATGAGTGTGGGGGACATTTGTGGCGTGACCGTGGGACAAGATTGTGCGGCAGCTCGAATCAGTTTGCAAGCCGCTAAGTAAGTGTTGTCATGGAAACCATACATCTGCCATTCACCTTGCATCCGGTCGTGTTCTAATTTTTCTTTTACCGATGTGAGTGTTGCTTGTGTTAATAAAATGTCTCAGTTTCTCTCTAATGTATTCTTTATCCTGGATGATGTCCACTCTTAGATAGGGCCCACGTGCCTCCCTCAATACTGACTCCAGCGTGATATGCTGGTTAACTAAACTTAGGAAGTTTATCATTAGATTCTCTAACACTGTTACATCTGACATAACATCATCATCATCATCATCATCATACACTTCTTCTGCTATACTTTCACAGCTCTGCTTTGTTTCCTGGTCACTGAGTATTGGCTAGGTCTTCTGTGCTGGCTCATGTGTTTTCCCAGGTCTTTTCCTTCCAGACTTTCTCATTTCTCTTCTTCCTAGATTCAGCAACAAAGTTATCACAGTCACTGCAGCTTTCACATCAACCTTTTCTAAGAAAGTTCTACCAGCAACCTCTCTATCGTTTAGTTTCTTAAGCAGCTTATCTGCTTCCACATGATCTTTCCCAACTCTACTTGTTTTATCAAGTCGCTGGGACCTCCACATGTCAAGTCACGTGTGCTGTAGAACTAGGAAACTGGGTGGAGGTGGGGCAGGTGTGGGTGGTAAAATAAATGGCAGGATGTGTGTGTGGGTAGGGATGGGAGTATGTGTAGTACTAGATCTGAGCGTCTTTGATCTTCTGCACTTCAGTGTTTGTGGTTAGTTCTTTGTTCCGTTTCTTTAATGTGTTGGTTCCCATGTCATTTTTAAAACTTGGAGTTAACTTATTGACTGATGAGGGACTTACTGTATACTAGTTAATACAGGAATATAAGCTTAATCATTACTAAGTCCTTTACTGCTCAGTGCACAACAATGTCTGGTTACATTTCAGTCTTTCTGATGACTGCTGGGTATTCTCTTCTTCCAGTCATTTGTGCTCTCTAGTAATGATGGTAAGGGGATGTCCACTGTTTTAATGTTAGCTATTTTACCAGTGTCTATGAAGTGCTTATGAGTGAACTTTATTTCTTTCGTGTTATTAGACTTTGTTTCTTTCCCATTATTACACTTTGTTTCTTTCCTGTAATTAGACTGTTTATTTCTTGTCATTAGGCTTTATTTCTTTCCTTTTATTAGATTTCATTTCTTTCCTGTCATTAGATTTTGTTCTTTTTTGCTATTAGCTATGACTGTTATGCTGTTCACAATGGCTGATAGTTTTTGGAGCATTCTATAGTGTCGCCACGTTTTACGTCAGTGGGCTAAAGAAAAGTTGCATGATGGCACCACATGTTCAGATGTTTGCTTTTCATAACAGAGTGCGTATTTTTTATCTTTGGATACGTCCCATTTCTGTAGATTTGCTTCCTGTAGGTTGAAGGTCACAGGCAGTTTCAGTCATGAAGCTGAGCCTCAGGGGTGCTAGTTTCCAGATATCATTCTATGAGTGATCTCTGTAGTATCTCTTTCCAGGCTGTCCACCAGATATCATTCTATGAGTGATCTCTGTAGTATCTCTTTCCAGGTTGTCCACCAGATATCATTCTATGAGTGCTCTCTGTAGTATCTCTTTCCAGGTTGTCCACCAGATATCATTCTATGAGTTATCCCTGTAGTATCTCTTTCAAGGTTGTCCACCAGATATCATTCTATGAGTGATCTCTGTAGTATCTCTTTCCAGGTTGTCCACCAGATATCATTCTATGAGTGCTCTCTGTAGTATCTCTTTCCAGGTTGTCCACCAGATATCATTCTATGAGTTATCCCTGTAGTATCTCTTTCAAGGTTGTCCACCAGATATCATTCTATGAGTGATCTCTGTAGTATCTCTTCCCAGGTTGTCCACCAGATATCATTCTATGAATGCTCTCTGTAGTATCTCTTCTTAGGTTGTTCACCAGATATCATTCTATGAGTGCTCTCTGTAGTATCTTTTTCCAGGTTGTCCACCGGATATCATTCTATGAGTGCTCTCTGTAGTATCTCTTTCCAGGTTGTCCACCGGTTATCATTCTATGTGTGCTCTCTGTAGTATCTCTTCCTAGGTTGTTCACCAGATATCATTCTATGTGTGCTCTCTGTAGTATCTCCATTCTATGTGTGCTCTCTGTAGTATCTCTATCCAGGTTGTCCACCATATATCATTCTATGAGTGATCTCTGTAGTATCTCTTTCAAGGTTGTTCACCAGATATCATTCTATGAGTGATCTCTGTAGTATCTCTTTTGCAGGTTGACCACCAGATATCATTCTATGAGTGATCTCTGCTGTATCTCTTTCCACGTTGTCCACCAGATATCATTCTATGAGTGATCTCTGTAGTATCTCTTTCCAGGTTGTCCATCAGATATCATTCTATGAGTGATCTCTTTAGTATCTCTTTCTAGGTTGTCCTCCAGATATAATTCTATGAGTGATCTCTGTAGTATCTCTTCCTAGGTTGTTCACCAGATATCATTCTATGAGTGATCTCTGTAGTATCTCTTCCTCGGTTGTTCACCAGATATCATTCTATGAATGCTCTCTATATTATCTCTTCTTAGGTTGTTCACCAGATATCATTCTATAAGTGCTCTCTGTAGTATCTCTTTCCAGGTTGTCCACCGGATATCATTCTATGAGTGATCTCTGTAATATCTCTTCCTAGGCTGTTCACCAGATATCATTATATGAGTGATCTCTGTAGTATCTCTTTCCAGGTTGTCCACCAGATATAATTATATCAGTGATCTCTGTAGTATCTCTTCCTAAGATGTACACCAGATATAATTCTATGATTGATCTCTTTAGTATCGCTTCCTAAGATTTACACCAGATATAATTCTATGATTATCTCTGTAGTATCTCTTCCTAAGATGTACACCAGATATAATTCTATGAGTTATCTCTGTAGTATCTCTTCCCAAGATGTACACCAGATATAATTCTATGATTGATCTCTGTAGTATTTCTTCCTAAGATGTACACCAGATATAATTCTATGATTATCTCTGTAGCATCTCCTCTAAAGTTGTTGTTCTTGTTAGCTAGGAGTATATGATGATAAGTTTCTCACCTGAATTATGTCCTCTTGAGTGTATAATTATTTTTCCTAACAAACGATAGCCTCACTCTTGTCTGCACTTTTAATGATGATATCTATTATGTGCTGAAGTTTTGATGCTGATATATAGTGTATTCTGAAGTTGTGATGATGATATATAGTGTGTGCTGAAGTTTTGATGATGGTATCTACTCTGTGCTGACGTTTCCATGATGATATATAGTGTGTGCTGAAGTTTTAATGATGATATATAGCATGTTATGAACATTTGATGATGATATATATTATGTTATGAACATATGATGATGATATATAGTCTGTTCTGAATTGTGATGATGACATATAGTCAGTTTTAGTTCTGTATAAAACCATGCTACTGGTACTTCAGAAAGTGAAAGAAATCATTTGTCGTGTTAAGTCGACATATATTGAAGAACAAACAAGTTTTGAATATACAAATATTATCACAAATTTTTGTATCTAAATATCAGGTTAAGAAAACATACCTTCTGTTTTAATAGTTAGAAATAAGAAAAAAAAAACAGTCTGTAAAGAATTTCCTGAATACCTATCAATATTTTATACCAATCCTTTCTTGAACATAAGATTAATAAAATATTGCTACGGGATCAGTAATTGTGAAGCTTATTTCGTTCTTGTTATTATTTTCATACTAAAAATATCTCCCAAAGAGTACAACTACTTTCCAATAGTAAGTACTGTTGTTTTTTTTTTTTAATTCCGGTTTGAGTAGACATATACTTTAGTAAAAATATGTGTGTATGTATCGAAATATGTATTTCTGTTTTCTTTTCCATTTAGTCTACATGACTTTAGAAAAACTAGAAAATTTATATTTGAAACATTTAATTATAGGACCAAGAAAATTTCAGTCGTGTAATGTAAATATGAATGTGTATCACTATGCATAAAACTGTAATATAAATCGTAAAAAGTTATACATACCGAGAAAAGCCTCTAAACAGCCAAGTAATACATTTGAATGCTTCGAATGGGCATTTTATCAACTTAAGTACACTAATGGGAGAAACGAAATCATTACATGCTTTGTTAATGTTTTAAAAACAATCCAGAACAGAAGAAATTCGAAGACGAGAAAGACAAAAACATATTATTAAGATATTATAAAGAATAATTCGTACACATAAATTAATACTTTCAGCTTTCTAAACTAGAATAAAAGAGGTTTAAGACGTAACAGCGTGGCAGGGTTGTCAGTTTATATTTTCAGTAATGTTATAAGTAAATATTAAAATAAAAAATATGAGGAAAGATATAGTCAGTCAGTCAGTCAGTCAGTCAATCAGTCAGTCAGTCAGTCAGGCAGCCAGCCAGCCAGCCAGCCAGCCAGCCTGTCTGTCTGTCTGGTCTGTCTCTCCTTTGCTTTGTTTTCTTAATTTTCACTGTTCCATAAACTTCGTCAATTATGTACGTTAACCAGTTAACAAATCCCTGTGAGGCTTTAGAATATTTGATTGAGATATTTCGAAATATTTTTGACAAACCTGTGCTCTTCAAAGAATTAAGTGTGAAGAACTTATCAAAACCTTCTTGGATAACTTCTGAGAAAACGGTATCAAACTCATAAAATGTCATATTTCAGTAGCTATCGTTCAAGTAAGAATAGTTTATAGTATTTAATTATGGAGGAGAATCAAAATTGTTTTAGAAATTTAGTGATAGACAAAAGGGTATGTTTATATGTCATATAATGTATTATTGCATTCTGATATACGTATATATATATATATATATATATATATATGTATATATATATATAATGTCGTGTGTATATCTTATTAAACTGAGTGAATGGGAAGAATTAAAATTGGAGTCGAAAAGCGCAGAATGTAAGATGGGCCTGCACGCCCAATTCTAGAACCTGTTAATATAATGATCACTCAGTCTTTTATTCATTTTGCTATCTGTCTACCAGTTCATGAAAATTTTTAAGAAATACTACTAATCCTCATAAACATTAAAATCTAGGCTATGATTTTAGCAAACTTAAAGATCATAAATGTGAGAAAGAAATGTCATTTCTAGTTCTGAATAATACCGTGCTATTGGTTCTTCGGAAAGTGAAAACACTCTATTGTCGTGTTTAGTCGACAAATGTTCAATAATACGTTTTGAATATACATATATTATTACAAATTATTGCCTCTCTATATCAGGTTAAGAAAACTTACCGTCTGTTTTAATCGTTAGAAACAGGAAAAAAATAGTCTGTAAACAATTTGTTGAATCCTTATCAATATTTTATACTAATCATTTTGTGAACAGAAGAGTAATAAAATATTGCTACTAAAATATCTCCCAAAGTGTATAACAACTTTCCTATAGTAAGCAATGTTGTTTTTTAAATTCCTGTTTGAGTAGACATATAAGTTAGTGTAAATATGTGTGTATGTATCCAAATATGTATTTCTGTTTTCTTTTCCATATAGTCTACATGACTTTAGAAAAACTAGACAATTTATATTTGAAACATTTAATTATAGGACCAAGAAAATTTGAGACGTGTAAAGTAAATATGAATGTGTATCATTATGCATAAAACTATAAGATAAATCGTAAAATGTTATACATAATGAGAAAAACCTCTAAACAGCCAAGTAATACTTTTGAATGCTTTGAATGGGCATTTTATCAACTTAAGTACACTACTGGGAGAAACTAAATCATTACATGTTTTGTTAATGTTTTAAAAACAATTCAGAAAAGAAGAAATTCGAAGTCGAGAAAGACATAAAAATATTATTAAGATATTATAACGAATAATTCGTACACAGAAAATAGTAATTTTAGTTTTCTAAACTAGAATAAAAGAGTTTTAAGACGTCACAGCGTGGTAGGGTTGTCAGTTTATATTTTCAGTAACGTTATAAGTAAATATTAAATTACGAAATATGAAAAATGATATAATCTATCTAACTAACTAACTAACTAACTATCTATCTATCTATCTATCTATCTAACTATCTATCTATCTATCTATCTATCTATCTATCTATCTATCTATCTATCTATCTATCTATCTATCTATCTATCTATCTGCTTAGTTTAAGGTGATCGGACGTGTTTATTTTAGCTGCTACATTTGGATTTTTAATAGTGTCATTTTATAAGATTGTGACGTGAAATCACATCAGCAGCAGAAGAAGATGAAGTAGAACATTTTTATAACACACTGCAGACGACAATGGACCAGGTACGGAAAAATGATATTGTATTTATAATGGGTGATTTTAATGCAAAAATTGGTACAGAAAGAGCAGAAGATGAAGGACAGGTTGTAGGGAAATTTAGCATAGGACACAGAAATGCGGCAGGTGACAATCTAATGGCGTTTTGTATGGAAAATGAGCTAATGATCGCTAACACACTTTTTAAACAACATCCAAGAAGACTTTACACATGGACATCACCTGATGGGAAAACCAGGAATCAAATAGATTACATTTTAGTGCAGAGAAGGTGGAGGTCAAGCATAACATCAGCAAAAACTTTGCCAGGTGCTTATTGTGACACGGACCATGAGTTATTAATAGCAGACATGAAGATAAAGATAAAAAAGATAGTTATGGGATCAAGACCACTCCGCTTTGACCTTACAAATATACCAGAACAATACGGTATAGAAGTGAAGAACCGTTTCGAAATCCTGATGGCTGTACAGGAAGAGATGACACCAGATGAATTGGCTACGCAGGCCAAAGATATCTTAGTAACAACAGCTAAAGACATGGTTCCAGTAAAGAAAACACAAAAGAATGGATGGATCACAGCAGGTACACTAGAACTGATAAAACAATGTAGAGAAATGAATACACAGTGGAGAGTGACAAACAACAACAAAGATAAATATAAAACTTTAACAAAAGAAGTACGAAGAAACATAAGAAAAGACAAAAAACAATACATACAAGATTGTTGTGAAAGAATAGAAGAACATCAGAGGTGTGGAAGAGATAGTGAAATGTTTAAAGAAATGAAGACATTGACGAGAAATGTCACACCTAAGCTAAATGTAATTTGTGATGAGATGGGGAATACCCTGACAGAGACAGAGGATATTCTGGAAAGATGGAAGGACTATTGCAAAAGAATGTATGAAACAACCGACTGTGGAAGCAGAAATCAACAGTGTGAATTATTATTGCAGGAGAAAGAACCCGAGCCGACAATGGAAGAAGTTTTATGGGCAATAAAGAGTCTGAAAAATGGTAAATCACCAGGATGTGATGAGATAACCGCTGAATTTATTAAAGCAGGAGGAAAGGAATGTGCAACGATCTATCATGCACTATGTAAAAAGATATGGCATTCAGGTATTTGGCCAAAAGAATGGAAAAGAACTGTATTCATTCCACTGCCAAAAAAGGGTAACCTGAAATTATGCACAAACTACAGAACTGTTGCCCTGATTAGTCATGCCAGTAAAATTCTGTTAAAAATCATAATGGGTAGACTTCGAAAGAAAATAGAAGAAGAAGTCAATATGGTCCAAGCTGGCTTCAGGCAAGGAAGAGGATCAAGAGATCATATATTCAATCTAAGATTAATAATAGAGAAATGCAGGGAGTTTAATGTGAATCTATATTTATCCTTTATAGACTGCTCAGGGGCATTTGATTGTGTGCAACACCAGAAACTTTGGGAAATGGTGGAAGGAATGGGATTTCCAACACGTTTGATGCAGTTGACATCGCTGCTGTGTTTGGACCAACAGGCGGCAGTGGGAATAAATGGTGAAACAGCAGGTTGGTTTGACATGGGACGGGGGGTCCGTCGGGGGTGCATATTGTCGCCCTGCTTATTTAACTTGTATACTGAAAATATAATGAGGAATGTTAGAGAAGATGTAGACAAAGAATATTACGATGCCATAACAGTTGGAGGTTATGAAATACCAGAGATTAGATATGCTGATGACACAGTATTGCTGTCCACAACACAAGAAGGAATGGAAAAACTGATTATGTCAGTCCGCAAGAACAGCGAAGAGCAGAACCTCTATCTTAATGCAAAGAAAACTAAAGTGATGACAACTGATAAAACAAACAAGGCAACTGAAATATGTATCAATGAGGAAAAACTGGAAGAAGTGGAGAGTTTTGAATATCTTGGATCGCTGCTGACTAGTGATAGAGATACAATGAGGGAAATTAGAAGGAGGACATCTATTGCTCTTCAGAAAGTAAAACAAATAAAGAATCTGTGGAGAGGAGCAGACAGAACCACAAAAATGGGATTTTTAAGGGCATGCATCTTTCCCATCGCAACATGTGCCTGTGAGACCTGGACACTTGGCAAGACAGCTGAGAGGCACATAAATGCCTTTGAATGTAAATGCTATAGAGGAGTTCTCCAAATATCGTGGACACAAAAACGAACAAATATATCTATACTGCAGGAGCTTGATATTGATGAAGGCTGGCTGGTAAAGAGGATTAAAGAGAGAGGGCTTGAATATTTTGGCCACATTGAGCGTCATGATAATTTAGAGAAGACCATATTGGAGGGATACATAATGGGAAAAAGAAAGAGAGGAGGACCGAGGCGAAGATGGCTGCGGGACATCGTTGGTGGTCTGGGAATGGATGCAGCAGCGGCGGGCCATCTTGCTCACAACCGAGAGGCCTACAGGAGTGCTGTTTGGGAGGCAAAGTTCCGCAAGGGACATGCAAAGGAATGAATGAATGAATGAATGATGTGAAATGGATACCACTGGATTTCACTTCTGCTTGTGCTTGTGGTGAAATATGTGAAATTTTAAAAATCCATGTAGTTTGTTAAATATTTATCAATATGTTAGAATAATATATATATATATAACATATATCCAATACTGGCTTAGCCCGTCACCACGCGGCTCATTGTAACTAGGTCATCGTGTGGTCAGGCGTGACTACAATGCCTGTCATAATGTATTGCATCATAAGCTGACAATGTTATCTTGTAGTAGAGACGATGATGTAGAAGATGATGTAGAAGAAGCTAGCCAGACAAGAAGACGGGACGGACTGCGGCCGGCGGCTGTAAAGAATTACTCCCTGAACAAAAGAAAGGCGGTAAATACCAAGCTCCGTGGGTGCGACAAAGTCCCCGGCCTGGCAATAACAAGGACCAACCAGGGACAATGCTTGGTCGTTCTTGTCAACAACACACTCGATTATGAGTGTGTGAAACAAACGTTCAGGGAGTACTATCACGACCACACAGAAGAGAGAAACAAGAGTTCAGGGAGTACTATCACGACCACACAGAAGAGAGGGCAGATAAAAATGCTGCAAATGTGGAGGACTTTATAAAAACACCGCTTGTAACTATCCACCTGTACCATACAAGAAATAAAATATTGGTTCAAGGCGGTGCTCATGATGTCGACTCTTGGTTGACAGATGACTTCAGTCGTATTCAGGATGAAGCTTTAAAACCTTTCCTGCAACTGTCAGCTACAGTGAAGCCATCTCTATCATCTGTTGCCATGAATGACAGACCGGCCATCACCACCAGTGACGGACATGATACTGTCGCCACTGATATCAATCAAGGCGCTACCACCACCGACATGCAAGAACAATTCACCAACTGCCCCAGTGCTGATCTTACTGACAAAGCCCTGTCAGATCAGGCAAGCACCTCAGCTGAACCCGCTGACGTTCAAACAATGCCTGAACACTCCACCAGCAACAATTTAGCTGATGTGGAAAACCGAGACGACAGTGAAACTCCAGCGCCTGAGTTCTCTACATCTAGTGTGGCTGATTCACCGCATGTATCTCAGCAGCCTAGAGTTGTCGAGGAAAAATTAGTTACATTATGTAGCCAGAACATACTTCAGGTAGTAAAAGACCTCGTAATAAAGCTTAATACTGACACGACAGCGGAGATTAAGCACTCATTCAAGCTGGAGAATGACAGTCTCAGGGCTGAACTTACGTTACTGAGAGACGAAAATGCTAAAATGAGACTCATGATATCTGAATGGCAGAGTGAGCCACGCAGACACAGCAAGGAAGTGTTGACGAGTATTCAAGAAGTGATTGCTGACACAGACAATATGGCTGTAATTTCATGCACAAGTTCACCAGATATCAACAAAGAAGACACGCCACAACAAGGAGCTGCACAAGAGAAACACACCAGCAACACAACACCTATAAAGGTAGCACCTGAAAATTTAGCTTAACCTATTGATATGCAGATAAGTAATAGGTTTCAAGCTTTACAAGATAGCCCCATTGTATATAATCATAAAGCACCAAGAACCCAAACAGATATCTCAAACAAGACATCCACTTCTCAGTCACGGTCTCATAAACATCAACAAGAACAAGATACACAACAACACAGTAACAACATCAAAGAATATACGACACACTTGATAATCGGAGATTCCTTACTTAAAGGAATCTATGGTGAGCGGATGTCAGTTACCTCTGAAGACACTGTCTCAGTCATGCCAGTACCTGGAGCTGGTATTATAAAACTAACGCAGACACTGAGACGACTTGACGTCGATCAGAGAGTGAGGAGAACGACCGTACATGTTGGCTGACAGCATGAACGGCCGGAGTCTTCGACCCTCTGATATACAGGACTTGATATCCACCATCAAGAAAAAATACCCCAATACTTCCATAAACATTTCATCCATCATTCCACCTTGTTCTGGTCCTGGACGTCGCATGGTGGATATAAACAACAAAATACTAAAAACATTCTGTCTACAGAACACAGTAGTTTTTATAAACAACACACCATTTTTTTACTTCAGCCACAGGCGCTCCCAAAAAACGCCTTTACAGGGACCATGTCCACGTTAACAAGACTGGCAGCAGCATCCTTGCCAAAAATATCAAATATCCAACAGGAACTGAGCAGAACATATCAAAACACTCAAATAGCCAGAAACAGTTTAGACAGCCACCCACATCTCGTAGCTCCAGAAACACACACTCTACACCAACTACAAGACTCCAAGGACCCTCAGAAATATCACCATCTGCCTCTCTACCATTGCCCGCTCCATCCATTGGCCCACTATATGATTCCATGTTCCCGCCCCTGCCTACACGGCAAGCTCAACAAATTATACCAACACTTAGTACAGCGAACAACCTGGAGACTCCTGCACAATCACTACTTAGGAATGCCACAACAACTGTACAGAACACAAACACAAGAACCTCGAATCATTATCAGTGGAACTTTCAGCTACAATATCTAATGCAGTTTAGTCCTGCAGCTCTGAGCCACGCGTATATGATGTCCCTACTACACAGTCAACACTCAACACCCACATACAGATACTAGATAGCTTGAAACTTCCAGCACTCTTTAACTTCTGTAGATAAATTTAACTGAACAAAAACAAAAAACCACAGAAGTTCTTACAGCAGAACAGACATTTCTTAGTGCTAGCTTACAGCTAATATTGTTATCAAGTCTTTTACAATTTACACTTACATAACGTTCATTGCATTGTTGATTTTTGTACTTTTTTCCATTATTTGTCAGTATATTATAAACTTAGTTAGATTCATTATCTCTACTAGCTTAAACGTATACCTATAATTGTATGATTGAAGTCTGACCAGTTATTTTATTTTTACTGAAATATAATATTTCTAACATTGTTATAGTGACTCAGAAAATGGAGGAGTGGCTGCGACACGAAGGCCTACGTGTTGGCCACTTAAATGTTTATCATTTGTTAGGAAAACTCCCTGAGGTTACACATATACTTCAACAACATTTTCATATTTTTGGTTTCTCTGAAAGCATATTACATAAAAACATCACAGACAATGATATAAGAATAGATGGATTTAATTTGATCAGGCGTGACCCAACTAGGAAGCTAGAGACAGGTTTAGTCATTTACATTTCTAACACAATTAAATTTTGTAGAAGAGAAGACCTAGAAACATCAGAGGTTGAATGTATTATGCTAGAAATCAAAATATCAAATCTTAGTCCAATTCTAATTAGTTTTATATACCGAAATCCAAATACTTCAGCCGAGTGGTATGATCACTTTGCGACCATGATGGATGATGCTGTAACTCATAGATTCAAGGACATAATCATTCTAGGCGACTTCAATATAGATCTTAATCAGCCAAATCCTACATGGAAGAACATTTTAACATCTTACAACTTCTCCCAAATTGTTAACAAACCTACTAGAGTTGCTGAATCATCATCAACACTAATAGATCATATTTATGTAGCTGATCCGGGAAACATTACTGAATGTACTGTCCCTCATGTGTCGCTGAGTGATCACTACCCGGTCTGCTGTACGTGGTCACATAAGGGGTATAAAATACCGAAACACAAAAATACCAGCATCAAATATAGAAACTTTAAAAACTTTAACTTGGAACTATTTTTAACTGATCTAAAAGCTTCGCCTCTTACGTACGTTTTCCAGTTAACAAATCCAGATGAGGCTATCGAATACTGGATCAAGATATTTCGAAATATTTTTGACAAGCATGTCCCCATCAAAGAAATGAGAGTAAAACACGTAACAAAATCCCCGTGGATAACTCAGATATATTAAAACTCATGAGGAAACGGGATGAAGCTCACAAAAGCAGAAATTTCAGTAGTTATCGTTCACTTAGGAATAAGGTGCAGTATTTAATTAGGCAGGAACAGAAAAATTACTTCCGAAATGTAGTGAAAGATAAAACTGATAGTAAATCAATCTGGAAAGCGATTAATACTCTTGTAAATAAAAGGAAGCAAACTGACCCACAAACACTTAATGGTGAACATACTTGCACTAACTTCAGTGAACATTTTAGGGAAGAAATTAGTATTCTAAAATCTTCATTACCGACCCCTAACTGCGACCTGAGTGTGTTGAAAACTTTCAGCGACAGTAAATGTGTAAAGCTAAAACAAACTAATATTCCTTTCCTCACAGTTGGTGAGGTTTATAACTACACTCGGTCCTTAAAGAACACTAACTCAGCAGGATGTGATGACATTAGTAACAAGATACTACGCTACGCTGCACCAGTTATCACAGACACACTAACATACTTATACAACTTGTGTATTGACAAAAAATATTTCCCTGACGCTTTTAAACTCGCCAAAGTTTTTCCTCTTTTTAAATCTGGACAGACTAGTGACCTCTCAAACTATAGACCCATATCCATTCTGTCATCACTATCAAAACCTCTTGAAAAACATATACAAAAGTTAACTCTGCTCCAATTGCAAGAAAACATTCTACTAATAGACAGTAAGTCAGGTTTTAGACCAAATTACTCCTGCCACACAGCATTAACTAAAATGACAGAAAGCTGGCTGTCTAATATAAATGATGACAAATTGTGTGGTGCTGTCTTTGTTGATTTTAAGAAAGCCTTCGATATGACTGATCATGAAATTCTTGCAAAAAAGCTGGAAGGCTATAGATTACATCCTAACCTAACAAAATGTATTACATCTTTTCTCTCAGGTAGAAAACAAGTAGTTTGCTTTAGAAACAAAATATCTGGCTCGTCTGTGGTTGATACCGGTATTCCTCAAGGCTCTATTCTTGGTCCTCTTCTCTTTGCTATCTATATTAACGACCTACCACTACATTTAAAGCACTCTTCATGTGATCTTTTCGCTGACGACTGTACTGTTTACAATAGTGAATATGACATCAATAACCTACAGACAACGCTCCAAAATGATATAAACAGTTTGATTAAATGGAGTAATAAAAATGGTATGTTGATAAACACCAACATAACAAAATCCGTGCTCATCACTATAACAGAAACAGCAAAATGCAATTAAAACTTCACTACAGCTTTGTGCTGGGACTAAGGCAATAGAAAATGTTCATGAACATAAAACCCTAGGACTCATCATTGATCAGCATTTGACTTGGAATTCTCACATACATAACCTAACAAATTTGATTGTACAGAAAGTTTACCAATTAGCCAAAATTAAACACTTTATCGACAAAAACACAAGAAAAATATACTACATATCACACATACAAACACACTTAGATTACTGTTCCACAATCTGGGATGGATGCTCAGTCTCAAACACAAAAAGGCTCCACTCACTTCACAAGCCAGCATTAAATCTTATTTGTGACAAACACCCAGTACAGACTGTAGATCAACACAAACAACTCAAAATTCTATCCCTCAAAAATAGAATCATTTTTAACAAAGTTAAGTTTGTTCACAGAATTCTGTCGCACAATGCTCCGCCTTACTTGTGGTCACTGTTTACGTATAACACTAAACATAGCCAGCGTTTAAAAAACTGTCTTCTTCCTAAACCCAGAATTGATATGTACAAGAAAAACCTTGCATACTCTGCAGTACAGCTCTGGAACACCCTCCCCTACAATTTAAAATCCATTGGTAATACTTCATCCTTTAACTCAAACCTGTTTCATTATTTACTAGCATGTAATTATATGCCTCCATAAAATAGCCACCACTCTCTCAACACATGGCTCGTAAACCATCAAGTACTTCAGTGACATAGTTAGAAAAGCAACTTGTTAGATATTGTTAGAAATTATTTTAATGTTTGTTTAAAAAAACATATGTTAGAAGATCTGTATTTACAATGTATTTTTATTTATGTATATGTCTGCGTGTGTATGTGTGCGTGAGTGCTATTTTATTAGGTTAATTACTTCTTCTCTTTTACCTTGAATGTAGTAGTTAAATCTTACACTCTTTTGATATGTTTTTACTAATTTAATTTGTATTTTTGTACTAAATCAAGTGTGTGGGAAGAATGAAAGATGGAGTGATGAAGGGCAGAATGTAAGACGGGCCTGCGTGCCCAATTCTTTACCCTTGAAAAATAAAGATTATTCATTCATTCATTCAATCTATCTATCTATCTATCTATCTATCTATCTATCTATCTATCTATCTATCTATCTATCTATCTATCTATCTATCTATCTATCTATCTATCTATCTATCTATCTATCTTTTGTCTATCTAGTCTTTCTCTCCTGTGGTGTGTTTTCTTATTTTTAACTGTTCTATAAACTTCGTCTCGTGTGTACGTTAACCAGTTAACAAATCCCTATGAGGCTTTAGAATATTAGATTGAAATATTTCGAAGTATTTTTGATAAACATGTGCTCTTCAAAGAACTAAGTGTGAAGCACTTATCAAAACCGTCTTGGATAACTTTTGAGAAAACGTTATCAAACTCATAAAATGTCATATTTCAGTAGCTATCGTTCAAATAAGAATAGTTGATAGTATCTAATTATGAAGGAGAATCAAAATTGTTTTAGAAATTTAGTGATAGACAAAAGGGTATGTTTATATGTCATATAATGTATTATTGCATTCTGATATACGTATATATATATATATATATATATATATATATATATATATATATATATAATGTCGTGTGTATATCTTATTAAACTGAGTGAATGGGAAGAATTAAAATTGGAGTCGAAAAGCGCAGAATGTAAGATGAGCCTGCACGCCCAATTCTAGAACCTGTTAATATAATGATCACTCAGTCTTTTATTCATTTTGCTATCTGTCTACCAGTTCATGAAAATTTTTAAGAAATACTACTAATCCTCATAAACATTAAAATCTAGGCTATGATTTTAGCAAACTTAAAGATCATAAATGTTAGAAAGAAATATCATTTCTAGTTCTGTATAATACCGTGCTTTTGGTACTTCGGAAAGTGAAAACACTTTATTGTCGTGTTTAGTCGACAAATGACAATAATACGTTTTGAATATACATATATTATTACAAATTATTGTCTTTTCATATCAGGTTAAAAAAACTTACGTCTGTTTTAATTGTTAGAAATAGGAAAAAAATAGTCTGTAAAGAATTTTCTGAATCTCTATCAATATTTTTTACTAATCATTATGTGAACATAAGAGTAATAAAATATTGCTACGAGAAGCAGCAATTATGAAACTCATTACGTTCTGGTTATTATTTTTGTACTAAAATAACTCCCAAAGTGTATAACAACTTTCCCATAGTAAGTAATGTTGTTTTTTAAATTCCTGTTTGAGTAGACATATAATTTAATGTAAATATGTCTGTATGTGTCGAAATATGTATTTCTGTTTTCTTTTCCATATAATCTACATGACTTTAGAAAAACTAGACAATTTATATTTGAAACATTTAATTATAGGACCAAGAAAATTTGAGACGTGTAATTTAAATATGAATGTGTATCATTATGCATAAAACTGCAATATAAATCGTAAAAAGTTATACATAATGAGAAAAGCCTCTAAACAGCCAAGTAATACATTTGAATGCTTTGAATGGTCATTTTATCAACTGAAGTACACTATTGGGAGAAACTAAATCATTACATGCTTTGTAAATGTTTTAAAAACAATCCAGAAAAGAAGAAATTCGAAGTGCAGAAAGAAAAAATATTATTAAGATACTATAACGAATAATTCGTACGCAGAAAATAGTAATTTTAGCTTTCTAAATTAGAATAAAAGAGCTTTAAGACGTCACAGCGTGGTAGGGTTGTCAGTTTATATTTTCAGTAACGTTATAAGTAAATATTAAAATAAGAAATATGAGGGATAGTATAATCTATCTATCTATCTATCTATCTATCTATCTATCTATCTATCTATCTATCTATCTATCTATCTATCTATCTATCTATCTATCTATCTATCTATCTATCTATCTATCTATCTATCTATCTATCTGACTATCTATCTATCTATCTATCTATCTATCTATCTATCTATCTATCTATCTATCTATCTATCTATATATCCATCTTTTTGACTATCTAGTCTTTCTCTCCTTTGGTGTTTTTTCTTATTTTTAACTGTTCTAAACTTCGTCTCTTATTTACGTTAACCAGTTAACAAATCCCTATGAGGTTTAGAATATTAGATTGAGATATTTCGAAATATTTTTGATACACATGTGCTCTTCAAGGAATTAAATGTGAAGCACGCATCAAAACCTTCTTGAATAATTTATGAGAAAACGGTATCAAACTGTATAGTTGTATATTTTTACACCAATTATTTTGTCCAAAGACAGAGAAGTTCATCATTTCTTTCCTTTGTTTCTCATTTCACTGCTACAAAACTTTTTCTTCTTCTTTTCCTTCATCTGTTTTTCAGATCATTGTTGCAAAACTTCTTCTTCTTCTTTTCTTTCATCTGTTTCTCAGCTCATTGTTGCAAAACTTCTTCTTCTTCTTTTACTTCATCTGTTTCTCAGCTCATTGTTGCAAACCTTCTTCTTCTTCTTTTCCTTCATCTGTTTTTCAGCTCGTTGTTGCAAAACTTATTCATCTTTTTCTTTTCCTTCTTTTGTTTCTCAGCTCATTGTTGCAAAGGTATTCTTCTTCTTTTCATTCATCTGTTCCTCAGCTCATTGTTGCAAAACTTCTTCTTCTTCTTTTCCTTCATCTGTTTCTCAGCTCATTGTTGCAAAACTTCTTCTTTTCCTTCATCTGTATCTCAGCTCATTGTTGCAAAACTTCTTCCTTTCCTTCATCTGTTTCTCAGCTCATTGTTGGAAAACTTATTTTTCTTTTCCTTCATCTGTTTTTCAGCTCATCGTTGCAAAACTTCTTCTTCTTCTTTTCCTTCATCTGTTTCTCAGCTAACTGTTGCGAAACTTCTTCTTTTTCTTTTCCTTCATCTGTTTCTTAGCTCATTGTTGCAGAACTTCTTCTTCTTTTCCTTCATCTGTTTCTTAGCTCATTGTTGCAAAACTTCTTCTTCTTTTCCTTCATCTGTTTCTCAGCTCATTGTTGCAAGAATTCTTCTTCTTCTTATTTTCCTTCATCTGTTTTTCAGCTCATTTATGCAAAACTTATTCATCTTTTTCTTTTCCTTCATCTGTTTCTCAGCTCATTGTTGCAAAACTTCTTCTTTTCCTTCATCTGTTTCTCAGCTCATTGTTGCAAAACTTCTTCTTCTTCTTTTCCTTCATCTGTTTCTCAGCTCATTGTTGCAAAACTTCTTCTTTTCCTTCAGGTGTTTCTCTGCTCATTGTTGTAAAACTTATTCTTCTTCCTTGAGTAGATGCTGACTTCTGCAACTTTCTATGCCACTGAGGCTAATTGCTGCAGACAAGTCTCCATTCCCCTCTGTTCTTGATCTTTCCAAGTCACTGACATTCATTGTTGCAGACAACTCTCCATTCATCATCATCATCATCATCATTATCATCGTCATCATCATCATCATCATCAGGTGCTGTACCAACTGGCATTGGCTATTATGCTTCTCCAGAGTACACGATCCTTCATGTATGTCATCAGCTCAGTTGGTAATCTCTCACACCATCCCATCAGACTGTCCAGTATCATTTCTCTTGGTCTTCCTCTTGATCTTCTTTCTTCTATTTTTTCCTGCTGTTATAATATTTTCAATGCCCCTCTTCTCATTGCATGTCCTATGAAAGTATATTGTTGCTCTCTTATTTTTTTGACAAGATATTTTGTTTCTCCAGCTCTTCTCATACATTCTTCATTAGTTATTTTTGATGTCCAGAGGATTCACAACATTCATCTAATAAACCACATTTCTGCTGCTTCCAATGATTTTTGTGCAGACTTGCCTATTTTCCATGATTCACTTCCATATAACAAGACAGGTTCAATATAGCATTTTAGGACTCTTTTCTAACATTCATTGATAAGGATGTGCTGCATAATATATTTCTCATTCTCTGAAATGCAGTCTTTGCTTGGCCTATTCTTGGCCTAGTCTCCATTCCTCTCTATTACTTTCTTGCCACTTGTCTATTCCAAGAGTATATATCTTCTTCTAGATAGCCTTGCCATTGTTGTCCAGGTCTAATCCCTGTCATCATTTCTGCATAGGCCATCTGTGTGTATCCTCTTCTATTCTCTCTAAATGTCCAAGCCATCTCAGTCTCTTGTTTTTCATATGGCTGTAATAAGCAATGAGTTAAACAATGTGTAGATTTCTTTGTTACTTCCTATTTTTGTGTTATAAGGCTTTTTACAGGTCCATAAATTCTTCTCAGCATTCTGTTCTCAAATGTTTGTAGTTGGTCTTCATCTTGTTTAGTTCTACTCTGTTTTTTATCCGTATAGTGCAAATGGTTTAATCTGTCTTATATATGTTGAGTCTGGTACAGTGGGATAGAAGTTTTGATTTTAACAATTGTCTAAGGGCAAAGTATGTCTTGTTTCCAGCTTGTATTCTAGCCCTTATCTTATCTCTTTTAATGCTGGAGTTACTGAATATTGTTCCAAATATTTATATGAATCTGTTCTTTTAATCTTTATATTTTCTACTTGGATATGACTGTTGTAAAACTGACCTGATAAACTCATAAATCTACTAGCCAAATGAGAAAACAAGTTGGTTAAAAACTTACTACTGGAGTGTCAGATTTACTAGTTGCACTGAAGGGAGTACTTGTGAAACATAGTTTCATTCTGAGCCCTTGGAACAGAAATGTTGTCTGCATCTGGGAATCTATTCCACATAAGTGAATACTTGTTGCATTCAGGCTGTTTCACATCTTACACAATACAGGCACATTTTTTAAATACAGCATTTAACTAAATACAGATTTTTAACATATATCTTATCTCATATCTTATATCCTTCCCGTGCTGTTAAACGTCACATAAGGCTCGCAAAGTAGTTCACCAATTTTTCCTGTCTTCAGCGAGTCTTTCAACCTCATCAAAGGATTTTATGCCTGTTAATTTGGCCTCTCATAACAATGTCCTCTTCAGAGTTTCATGCGGTCTGCCTATTTTTCTTTGCCCTGTTGTTTAACACGTAGTTGATTAAATAAAAAGAATATCAGCATTTTAAAAATCAATTATTTAATAATAATAATAATAATAATAATAATAATAATAATAATAATAATAATAATAACATCACCAATAATAATTCATGTACTCTTTGAGCATTCTCTTTCCTGCCCCATGTGAAAGATATGTTAGAGAATTCAGTTTCTGTGTAAAAGCTACCATAGGAGTTACAGCATTTTCCATGACATTTTGCTTGCCAGGGAGGTGTGAAGTGTTACTGCTGTCACATGTCTAAGCCATAGCTTTCTGATGTGAGTTATTCTCAACTTCATGTTGTTGTTGTTATTGTTGTTGTTGTTGTTGTTGTTGTTGCCCATGGAACTGCAACCAGAATGTCATTAATAGCCATTGTCTTGAAAGTGTCAAAGCAAAGCATTGTTGTAATGTTTGTGTAAGTAAAATGTCAAAGCAAAGCATTGTTGTGAAGTTGGTGTGAGTAAAGTGTCAAAGGAAAGCATTGTTGTGAAGTTGGTGTGAGTAAAGTGTCAAAGGAAAGCATTGTTGTGAAGTTGGTGTGAGTAAAGTGTCAAAGGAAAGCATTGTTGTGAAGTCAGTGTGAGTACAGTGTCAAAGGAAAGCATTGTTGTGAAGTTGGTGTGAGCTACTGTGGCTATTTTTTCAGTCTCTGAGTGGTGCTATGAAGCAGAAGTGTGAAGTACTTCTTTAGCAGACTCCACCACCATGGCAGTCTCTGAGTGGTGCTATGAAGTAGAAGTGTGAAGTACTTCTTTAGCAGACTACACCACCATGGCAGTCTCTGAGTGGTGCTATAAACCAGAAGTGTGAAGTACTTTTTTAGTAGACTCCACCACCATGGGACTATAATGATTCCTGTCACATTAGCCAGACTGGATCTGTTACTGGGGGTACCAACATGGAGGTGAGACAGGGTCTTGGTCAGTTTTGGTTCAAACATGCCTGCTATTGGTCCCTGACAAAATCAAATAGGCCTCCCCTCTCCTCCTTCCCCTCCTCCTCTCAACTGGACTTTTTTCTGTTACTCTGAACATCACTGGTTTTATTTATCAATTAAGTAGCACAGCAACAGTGGCCATGTTTGATGGCCATGATTCTCAATTATGTACACTCATTTGTATTTCTAATGAGATGAGTTCCTTCCCGTTTTTCATATAATTTTAGAAAGCTGAAAGAAATAAAAAGAAAAGTCTTGTTTATAAGAAAGTGTTACAGAAAACTGTGTCTAATTAGCCTTAGAAAACTTGTCATGGCTTGGTGTATATATTTTAACTTGTTTTTTAATGTAACTTGGTCAGCCTGTGATGACAATTATGATGACTACAATGATAGATCTTAGTGACAGTGGTGCCCAGCTGCCATAAAGAGAGGTTGATGCTCTCCCAACAAAATTGCAAAGTCAAACTTCTCAAAAGGCTTCACTGTAGAAAGGATCACATCAATCCCAACCATGACCACCTGGTGAGTGTGACACAGTCTGTTTCTTGGGAAGCCTGCAAGGAACTGAGGTATGATCTTGACCCCAAATTGTTTACTGGTATTTGCCATCAGAGTAGATGCCCCTGCTCAACATACTTTTTTTTTTATTACCAAAGAGTGACTATTTAAAGATTCCACCATTTATGAAAACATCAAGTACCTGAAAATACACAAGCCAATACAGTATCTTTTGCCAAAAAAAAATTATCAAATCAACATCAAAAGCATAACTAGATAATCCAGTAAGTGATATAATCCTCACAATCAGACATAAGGGGACTCCTAGAAATGTAACAATCATCTAGATATATGCACCTACATCAGCAGCAGAGGAAGAGGAAGTAGAAGACTTTTATAACACACTGCAAACGACGATAGAGCAGGTACGAAAAAATGATAATTGTATTAATAATGGAGGCACCCCAGTCACCCAGCTGTAGAAATGGGTACCCGACTTCTTCTGGTGGTCAGGCGTGATACTGACCATATTACCCTCTAGTGTGTTGACAGGTCAAGGAAAATATGGCCACTAACAATATATCACTATGTGCCTCTAAGGGATGGCAGATTGCCTTTACTTTTTTATTAATAATGGGGGATTTTAATACAAAGATTGGTACAGGAAGAGCAGAAGACAAAGGATATGTTATGGGGAAATAACATAGGACATAGAAATGAGGCAGGTGACAATCTAATTGGCGTTTTGCATGGAAAATGAGCTAAGGATCGCTAACGCACTTTTTAAACAACGTCCGAGAAGACTTTACATTTGGACATAACCTGATGGGAAAACCAATAATCAAACAGATTACGTTTTAGTGCAAAAAAGGTGGAGATCAAGTATAACATCAGCGAAAACTTTACCAGGTGCTGAGTGTGACACAGACCATGAATTATTAATAGCAGAATTAAAGATAAAGATAAAAAAGACAGTTATGGGATCAAGACCACTCCACTTTGAACTAACAGAAATACTAGAACAATACGGTATAGAAGTGAAGAACCATTTCGAAATCCTGATGGATGTACAGGAGGAGATGAATGTGCAACAATCTATCATGCACTATGGAAAAAGATATGGCATTCAGGTATCTGGCCAAACGAATGGAAAAGAACTATATTCATACCACTGTCAAAATGGATAACCTGAAATTATGCACAAACTACAAAACTGTTGCACTGATTAGTCATGCCAATAAAATTCTATTAAAAATCATAATGGGCAGACTTCGAAAGAAAATAGAAGAAGAAGTCAATATGGTCTAAGCTGGGTTCAGGAAAGGAAGAGGAACAAGAGATCACATATTCAATATATGATTAGTTAATAAGTTGATCCTCTTGAGCCAAAGTTGGCGCATAGGGCAAAAGACAAAGCTGTCCATGTCTGCCGATTCCTTGCTACTTGCTTTAGATCTTCAGTGTTTCTGATGAGCGTTGTTGAACGCTCCTTGGTGATAACTCTTCTTAGTGTGTCTTTGGGTCTCTCCTCTTTCTTTTACCCTCTGGTGACCATGTAAATGCTTGGTGTGGGAGTTGTTTTTCGTCCATTCTAAGTACATATTGTGATATTACAGCTAGTACTAGCAAAAAGCTGAGAAGTAGTATTACCAGCTACCCTTCTAACACATTTTGCTGCTGGACAAAAAAAAAAAACACTAAAGATTTTTTGTTGCGCCACGTGGTTCCGAAATTTCTACTACTGCATTCTCTACACCACAGTCTAGACATTTTAAAATTAAATTCTGAGCTTGTAATGCAGAAATATGCTGCTCTGGACGAAAGAAACTAGCACTGGAAGCCATATTTGTTGATAAACAAAAGCCTAGCGACGATAAACTTTGAAAAACTTGCGTAAAATGTAACACAGAATCGCTCTACAGAATCGATCTGTTTCTCAAACCACGTGCAAATGAAGGCCGGAAGGAAGTCAACTGCTGGTTTTAAGATACTTTGATTATTTTCAAAATTAAAGAGCTACAAACCATCATCGCACTGCGCGTCTATAAATCTATAGAACAGGGATACAGCCACGCAGGACGCGTGCCAAAATAGACAAAGAGTTAATAGACTAGTCAAAGGCATTGGATTGAATACAATGCCAGAAACTTTGGGAAATAATGGAAAAAATGGGATTTCCAACACATTTTATACAATTAACATCACTGCTGTATCTAGACCAACAGGCAGCAGTAAGAAAAAATGGTGAAACAACAACTTGGTTTGATATAAAACAAGGGGTCCGTCAGGGGTGCATATTGTTGCCTTACTTATTTAACTTGTATGTTGAAAATATAATGAGGAAAGTTAGAGAAGATGTAGACAAAGAATATTACGATGCCATAACAATTGGAGATTATGAAATACCAGAGATTAGATATGCTGATGACACAGTATTACTGTCCACAACACAAAATAGAATGAAACAACTAATTATGTCAGGTTGTAAGACAGTGAAGAGCAAAACCTCTATCTTAGTGTGAAAAAAACTAAACTGATGACAACTGACAAAACAAACAAGGCAGCTGATATATGTATCAATAGGGAAAAACTGGAAGAAGTGGAGAGTTTTGAATATCTTGGATCTCTACTAACTAATAATGGAGATACAATGAGGGAAATTAAAAGAAGGATATCTATCGCTCTTCAGTAAGTAAAACAACTAAAGAATCTGTGGAGAGGAACAGACAGAACTACAAGAACAAGATTTTAAAGAACATGCATCTTTCCAATCGCAAAATATGCCTGTGAGACCTGGACACTTAACAAAACAGCTGAGAAACACATAAATGTCTTTGAAAATAAATGCTACAGAAGAGTTCTTCAAATATCATGGACACAAAAGAGAACAAATATATAAATATTACAAGAACTTAATATTGGAGAAGGTTAGGTAGTAAGGAAGAGTAAACAAAGGAAACTTAAATATTTTGCACACATTAAACATATTGATAATCTAGAGGAGACCATCTTGGAAGGGTACATAGTGGGAAAAAGAAAGAGAGGAAGACCAAGGCAAAGATTGGTGCAAGACATCATTGATGATCTACAAATGGATGCATCAGCAGCAGGCCATCTTGCCCACAACCGAGAGGCCTACAGGAGTGCTGTTAGGGAGACAAAGTTCCACAAGGGAGAAGCAAATGAGTGAAAGTACAGTATCAGAAGCACAAAGACTGCCAGGACCATCCCCAACTTCTTCACATCATCCACCATGGTAATGTGAAAACTGCCACCAAACTGGCACTTGGCATACTCAAGGAAAGGAATATTTCTCTCTTCAATTCCAGCGTCATCTATTCCAGCATGATATCTGTCAGTTGTAAGCATAATTTAAATAAAGAGAAAGCTGAAGTGACACATGAAATAAATTCAGAAATGTAATAATGAAAATTATTAGGAAACAAAAATTTTTACAAAACAAATGAAGAGATAAAAAGATCAAACACTTGTTTCCATGCCATTACAGCATATTTGAGATGTGTTGCTTGGTCCACATTTCCCAGACCATCAGAACATGAAAGTGTGATGTGGTCAGTATCATGCCTGTTTCAATTATCTTCCCAGACTTCTCTGGTACCAGTTTTTAGAGGATGGGTGAACTCTGGGGACTTTCTGTGAGAAAAAAAAGTCAATATTGTGAAAAAAAGTGTATAATTTGTATAAATCTTACATAGTTTTAATTATTAATTATAATTTCATTTTTTCTCCCATCCTTTTTATGATTAAATTTTTAAGGTTTCAATGATAATATAATTTTTACATCCCAAACTTACCTCTTTATGACTGATGTCAGATAGTTCTGCTAAGGCAGGTTACTCTCTAGTGATTCTATCTTCTCTTCTGTGAGTAGAATGTAAACTGTAGATGTGTTGCTATTCATTACTGTCTATATTTCATAATATAATGTTTTTTCTTACATTACTATTCTATGTTGTTTTGCGTCTGTTTTGTTACTCACTTGCTCGCAGGTTCATTCTCTCTCAGTGGAAATAGTAATACAGAAGCAGCATCTTTACAGTTGAAATGACTTTAATGATGCATGGGGTGACGATGAGTCGATGAGCAATATGACGAGAACGACAAAGGCATCAACAAAATCCATGGATACAAGACTGGACATTTCCACAATATAATGTTCCCGGCAGACTACTTTCGCCATTAGAACAACCTAATACAATCTATTCTACATCTATTTCACTAAACAACATTTATAACAGCCTAATCTATGTCTTACTCAGACGAAACACAATACACAACTGTCCCTCAGTCATATGATTTCTTTCTCACCTGACCTTTTTCCTATCATTCCCCATCCGTGACCCTCGTGCAACCTGAGACAAGGAGATGGACTATACTCACAAACAGCTGATTACTTTAGAAGATAACTCATTTTATACAAATGTTAAAATTCTCAGATGAGTTATCTATCTTACATCCTAACATTCAATATACTGCTATAGATATCTCCCATCCCTCTAAGCAGAGTTTTACTGAAGGGAAAACTCTCAAAAAGAGAATTAATCAAATTAATCACTATCCAACACAACCTTAGTTCGACCCACAAGGTGTACCAATCGGTTTTGAAACCGGTCGGATATAAGGAACTCAACAGTTCAACCTATATCTTATATCCTTCCCGTGCCGTTAGACGTCACATAGGGCTCGCAAAGTAGTTCGCCAATATAGAACTGTTTTTTTCCAATCCAGTAATATAACTCAGGCATGCGGAATATTCTGACTTTCTCATCAAGAGGAACCGCCTGGGTATTAACAAACCACACTGCGGACTCAATCATAGACAGTTTCTCTCACCTGGCTACCATTTCTCTATCATTGATTCAATATCTACTTGTAGACAGTAGCTTTACTGGTATCTTTGTACTCTATTCAAATAACTACTTACTCTCATGTGTATATTCAATGCTATGAGTAGTAGATTATAACATATGCAATCTCCATAACTTACCATCTTATATCTGTCACATGTGCCTACTCGCAACATGAGCAGAATAGGGTATATGCATAAGGGCATCATAACAATCCAAACCTATATCTGTCACATGAGACTATACGCAACATGGACATAACAGAAAAATGAATAAAAGACAATCCGCCTTACAATAAGTCCTCCCAAAGGACTATAATACCACGTACCATATGTATGGGCTCAAAATGGAATAACCTAGGTCTAATACAAGACCCCTGAGATAAACTTACCATAGCCGTGACCCTGTGTAAGCTCTACATCTGTTAGGTGAGGTAGTCATCAAGAGGAAGCACATATATATGTGGCAAACCTCCAACATACTCCAATCCGAGCTATGTATCGTCTAATTCTATAACTACCAGTTAGTAAGCATTAAGCTCGTTCTAACGGTAAAGACATATCCACCTGTCCTGCAAAGCACTAACTGGTGGGCTTTTCCCTCCGAACAAAATAACCACCAGAACAGGAAATCTCTGGGAAAGGCAACTGCCTTATAGCACAACAAACAGGTACCCATTGTGTGTGTGTGTGCGTGCGTGCGTGTGTGTGTGTGTGTGTGGAACACAGGATACCTGGTCTTAATTTTATAGTCTCATTTCAGTCAGCATCGGGTCTGTTACCTAAAAGAAATTATCAAAATAACAACTTTTATAATCAATAGCATCTATAACTAGTTGTATGTCCAAAACCAAAAAAAATGTTTACTGCCAAAAAGAACACAGTTTAGTGACATACACTACAACCAAATATTTTCATATATTAATGTCCAAAAAGTCACTGAAATCGATGATATTCATCCAGCATACTGTTCAAATCATCGGTGCACAAAAGTGGCAACTCTGCTATCCGGTAATAGTTTCCATAAGCGCTAGGAATGTCAACGCACTGAAAGATATCTGTCTTATGTAATCCAGTTCAGTTCAGATGAAAATAAACAGAGTTCGTAGTTGAAACTGTAACAAGCTTACTAGGATAACAAGCTAAGCAGAGGCATTCGACCTCCGCGGGACAGCTATCCAACATGAATAGACAGCTGGGGGGAGACTGGAACTTCACAGCAATAATCCAAGTTCCAAACGATTCTATTCATGCAAGGCAAACAGCAAACAGGACAGTAACCTTCAATCTGGAGATCAAGGAAGTGGCTCATTCTGCATGCAGGCAAGTACAGGCCCAAGCTTGACCCCCTCGAGAAACAGCAAGAGGGCTCGGGTATATCTGATGACACCGTCACTGCAAAATATGACTATCTGACAGATACTGGTGCCACAATTCACATGGATACCATCGTGGCTGTACGAGGACGAGCAAACTAGGTGCCCGTATCTGGACAACTTGAAATCCTTTTCTTGTAACGAAAGCGAAATACAAGAAAATAAATCCACATAGCGAATGTGACCTGTTGTAGCAGAATTCCATATAGACTACTTCTGCACCATAACGATGTAGAATGCAGTGGATAACATGCAGCCTGGTAATTAGGATCAGAACTGTGAAAATAGCAATCACAAAACGTTGAAGAATGCATTATCCAGTAATATAATGCACAAAGTCTGTAACTAAGTGCGCTAGGCACGTGCGCCACACTGTAGCCTTGACACAGCGCCGGTCACAAGGCAGGACTATAAAAGTTTTCTATGAGGTATAAGGCTTATCATTGCCCCACTTAAAACAGTTGACCATGAAAGAAAACGCCCAGACTCGACATCACGAAGGAGTAATGTAGAACATGTACAACAGCGCCTAACATCAGCACTAACGAAAGCAGTGTCATCGCTGATGATATTATTATTGTAGTTGTTGTGATTGAAAGACAGTGCCAGTCACGGAACCACTTAAAGCAGAATTCTCGGTGGCGAGTCTATCTTCTCTTTTGTGTGCAGAATGTAAACTGTGGATGTATTGCTATTCATCTCTGTGTATATTTCCACTATTGTCCACTGGAATAATGTTCTTTCTTACATTACTATTCTACGTTGTTTTGCGTCTGTTTTGTTACTCACTTCACAGACGTACTTGCTCCCAGGTTCATTCTCTCTCAGTGGAAATAGTAATACAGAAGCAGCAACTTTACAGTTGAAATGACTTTAATGATGCATGGGGTGACGATGAGTCGATGAGCAATATGACGAGAACGACAAAGGCATCAACAAAATCCATGGACACAAGACTGGACATCTCCACAATATAATGTTCCCGGCAGATACTGTCGCCATCAGAACAACCTAATACAATCTATTCTACATCTATTTCACTAAACAACATTTATAACAGCCTAATCTATGTCTGTCTCAGACAATACACAAAACACAACTGTCCCTCAATCATATGATTTCTTTCTCACCTGACCTTTTTCCTATCATTCCCCTTCCGTGAACCTCGTGCAACCCGAGACAAGGAGATGGACTGTACTCACAAACAGCTGATTACTTTAGAAGATAACTCATTTTATACAAATGTTCCAATTCTCAGATGAGTTATCTATCTTACATCCTAACATTCAATATACTGCTATACTGCCGCACACGCTGTCTGTTCTAACAAGCATCATGAATTATCTTAAAAATATTTGTAAAACCACTGCCATCTGGTGGCTAGCTAATATAGAATGGCCTTCTTCTGCACAAAAGCAACAATAAAAAAACAAACTTTTCTTGAACATGCCAAAGAATCTTTCAATCAAGAAGATAGTGATATTTTTGCTATATGCCTACAAGTTCATTCATTCCTGTGACATGTCCATTCCAGAATATTGTCCCTCTCACAGCCTCCCTGAATGTAATACAGTCTTGCTGTGATGTCCTGAGTCAGCCTGCAGCAAGATCACCCATCTTCTCTCTTGCCAAGCACTATGCCTTCTACTATCAACCTTTTTTGCCAGGCACTGCCTTCTACTATCAACCTCTTTTACTGGGCACTGTGGCTTCTACTATCAACCTCTTTTGCAGGGCACTGCCTTCTACTATCAATCTCTTTTGCAGGGCACTGCCTTCTACTATCAACCTCTTTTGCCGAGCATTATGCCTTCTACTACCAACCTCTTTTGCCAGGCACTGCCTTCTACTATCAACCTCTTATGCCGGGAACTGCCTTCTACTATCAACCTCTCCAAGCTATTGTGTCTCTTGATGTGGCTGAAGTATCTCAGCTGTCTAATTTTTATAGTGTTAATAAGCCAGTCTTGTGCAACATCTAATGCCATTAGTATCTCTTTATTTGATTTCGTTCTATCCATGATATTCTAAGTGGCCTTCTGAACACTTCAAATGCTGTTATTCTATTTTCTAGTGATTTGTTTAGTGTCCGTGTTTCACATCCATATGTTGCCACTGGGAATATGTAAACTCTTAGTAAACATAATTTTGCTTTCTTGTTGGTACCTTGTCACATGGTCCTTATTTGTGCTAGTTTCTGTAATGCAACTGCTAGTCTGCTTTTGATTTCCACAGCTCAGTTGCCACCGGTGATGAGGCTGACCTTGATATTCAAATTTATTTACATTTCCAAGTTCATGATGGTCCAATGTTATTTTGGGCTTGCTTCTCATTTTATCAGTTATCAAAATACTTTGGTTTTGTTGGTGTTGAAAAAAAGAGGTTCTGAGCTTTGCTGTGTCTTTTGGTGGAGAGAATCAACTGTTGCAGTACTTCTAATCTGTTTGATAGAAGAACAATGTCAACAGTGTATCTAATCTCTGGAATCTGGTGGCCCCCAATGTTGAGCAAGTCACATTTTGCTCTTTCCTGTTCATCTCTTACATTCCTCATGATGTTTTCACAGTAGATGTCAAACAGGTATGGACTAAGGATATGTCCTTGTCTTATTCCTTTTGTATATCAAATCACCAGATGTTTCATCATCTACCCTCACTGCTGGTTGCTGATCTTGGTACAGTCTAACAATGAGGTGCACCAAATGATTAGGAAAACCCATGTTATTCATAATAGACCATAACTGTTGATGTTGTTCATTCATTCATTCATTCATTCATTTGCATGTTCCTTGCGGAACTTTGCCTCCCAAACAGCACTCCTGTAGGCCTCTCAGTTGTGAGCAAGATGGTCTGCTGCTGCGGCATCCATTTGTAGATCGTCAACGATGTCTTGCAGCCATCTTCGTTTTGGTCTTCCTCTTTTTCATTTTCCCATTATGTATCCTTCCAATATTTAAGTTTTCTCTCTTTAATCCTCTTTACTAGCCAGCCTTCTTCAATATTAAGCTCTTGTAAAAAGTCAAAAGCTTTGGAGTACCCTACACAACATTAAACTCTCTACTTTTCTATGATGTTACTCATGTTTAATATATGATCTCTGGTGCTCTACCTGGTCCACAAAGCAGGTGTATAGATCCACATTAAACTCTCTACACTTTTCTATGATGTTACTCATGTTTAGTATATGATCTCTGGTGCCTCTACCTGGTCCACAAAGCAGGTGCATAGATCCACATTAAACTCTCTACACTTTTCTATGATGTTACTCATGTTTAGTATATGATCTCTGGTGCCTCTACCTGGTCCACAAAGCAGGTGCATAGATCCACATTAAACTCTCTACACTTTTCTATGATGTTACTCATGTTTAGTATATGATCTCTGGTGCCTCTACCTGGTCCACAAAGCAGGTGCATAGATCCACATTAAACTCTCTACACTTTTCTATGATGTTACTCATGTTTAGTATATGATCTCTGGTGCTTCTACCTGGTCTGAGACCCACCTGTATTTCATGTATTTCTTGTTCTATTTTCCCTCCATCCTTTTCAATATGATTCATAGCAATATCTTGCTTGCATGGCTTATAAGCTCGATAGTTCTATAGTTCATACACATTTTTAGATTGACCTTCTTCAGCAGAGGTATGTAAAGTGAGCATTTCCAGTCCTTGGGCCAACTTCCACTTTTCTTACAGCACAGAGCATGATAAATGTAAGGGCTATTTTATCCTACTGTTTGTATCATTTCAGCTGTTATTTCACTAACGCCAGGGGCTTTTCCTTTTTAAGATTCTTAATGTCATCTCTGAGCTTCTTCAGAGAGGCTTTGGGTTCTTCATGTCATCTCTGACCTTCTCAAGAGAGGTTTGGGTTCTTCATGTCATCTCTGACCTTCTCAAGAGAGGCTTTGGGTTCTTCATGTCATCTTTGACCTTCTCCAGAGAGACTTTGGGTTCTTCATGTCATCTCTGACCTTCTCCAGAGAGGCTTTGGGTTCTTCATGTCATCTCTGACCTTCTCCAGAGAGACTTTGGGTTCTTCATGTCATCTCTGACCTTCTACAGAGAGGCTTTGGGCTCTTCATGTCTACAAGTAATCCTCTTTATATGATAACCTTTAATAACTATTCTCATTTGAACTGATGAGTCAAAGCCACCATATTTAAGTGGTGCTGTGCTGTATTTCTGCACCTGGCACAGCCTCTGATATTTTCTATTTCAACATGTTGTCTTTCTTATCCTGGCTGGGCAGCCTGCACAGCTATTTTTTTTTCTTTCCATCCATTCTTTTTCCCTTTAGTTCTTCAGTGATCACCAGCATCTTTAAATCTTGTCATGTCATGTCCAAGAAATTTTAGTTGTCTTTTACATATGATTTTACAAATTTTGGGCATTCTGCAGCCTTAAGTTTTGAGTTTTTCTGGCTGCCTCAATGTCTTGCAGCATCTGCATGCCATAGAGGTGTGAAATGTTAGTGTCTTTTAGGCAACTACGGCATTTGAGGTATGGATGGCTGTCTGCTGCCTATGTTTTACTTTTTAGGGAAATCCCAGGTACCATATTTTGAGGCTGGGTTGACCCAGTGCCATGTCTGGTTGCCAGGTTATAAAATGCATCCTTTTTCTAAAATCACATCTATAGTCACTGTTTCATTTGTCTGTTTAATGTGCAAGTCTTTCAGGGACAGATTTACATTGCTTGTAAATAAATACAGAAATAACCATAACATATATTACTGTAATGAGGAGAAAACAAACTCATGGGTCTCAGTGTTTTATAGTTTAATCAATGGGTCTCAGTGTCAAATAGTTTAGTCAGTGGGTCTCAGTGTTTAACAGTTTAGCCAATGGGTCTCAGTGTTTAATAGTTTAGTTAATAGGTCTCAGTGTTTAACAGTTTAGTTAATGGGTCTCAATGTTTGATAGTTTAGTTAATAAGTCTCAGTGTTTAAATGTTTATTTAATGAGTCTCAGTATTTAATAGTTTAGTTAATGGGTTTCAGTGTGTTTAATAGTTTAGTTAATGGTTCTCATTGTGTTTAATAGTTTAGTTAATGGGTCTCAGTGTTTAATAGTTTAGTGAATTGATCTCAGTGTTTAATAGTTTAATTAATAGGTCTCAGTTTTTAATAGTTTAGTTAATGGATTTCAGTGTTTTTAATAGTTTAGTTAATAGATCTCAATGTTTAATAGTTTAGTTAATAGGTCTCAGTTTTTAATAGTTTAGTTAAGGGGTCTCCAACTTAGCAGTTGGTAAACCTTAGTGTTTCAGGGTTGCCACAGCTGACCAAGAACTTGTATTACTTCTCTGTTGGTACCACTGACAACAGACTGCAGTCTGGCTAAAAGGGGAACTGGAATCATTATAATCTCTGTGGAGTCTTATAAAGAAGAATTGCATCTCCCTGCTTTTTGGCTGTACTCACAGTGTAGGAGAGCAATTCTGAACTATTTATAAAAGAAAACATAGAAAACATCCTTGAAACAAAAACTATTAGGAGAAATAAAACTTACCTGCTGCAAATATGAGCACAAAACAGAAGAGAGCTACAGCACAAGCAATGAATCCATAGAAAAAGCTCTGTGTCTGTTCCATGTATGTCACAAGCCCAAGTCCAAGAAAACTTCCAATGCTGACGCACCAGTAGAACCAAGTGAAAAAGCTGAGCTGAATCTGTGGGTTGGCTCAAACAAACTGGAACCAAAAAACACAGGCCTTAGTTCTGAATACTGAGAGGAAATATAAATGATATCAGCGCTGTTTTCCAAATGGTGTTCTGTGACACGTGTGCTGTGCTGTGAGAGAGAGATAGAGGTGTACTGTGAGAGAGAGATAGAGGTGTGCTGTGAGAGAGAGATAGATGTGTGCTGTGAGAAAGAGATAGAGGTTTGCTGTGAGAGAGAGAGAGGTGTCCTGTGAGAGAGAGATAGAGGTGTGCTGTGATAGAGAGATAGAGGTGTGCTGTGAGAGAGAGAGATAGAGGTGTGCTGTGAGAGAGAGACAGAGGTGTGCTATGAGGGAGAGATAGAGGTGTGCTGTGAGAGAGAGAGATAGAGGTGTGCTGTGAGAGAGAGACAGAGGTGTGCTATGAGGGAGAGATAGAGGTGTGCTGTGAGAGAGAGAGAGGTGTGCTGTGAGAGAGAGATAGAGGTGTGCTGTGAGAAAGAGATAGAGGTGTGCTGTGAGAGAGAGATAGAGGAGTGCTGCAAGAGAGAGATAGAGGTGTGCTGTGAGAGAGAAACAGAGGTGTTCTTCATTGTATCTCCATTATTAGTTAGTAGTGATCCAAGATATTTAAATCTCTCCTTTTCTTCCAGTTTTTCCTCATTGATACATATTTCAGCTGCCTTGTTTGTTTTGTCAGTTGTCATCCCTTTTTTGGCAGTGGTATGAATACAGTTATTTTCCATTCTTTTGGCCAAATACCTGAATGCCATATCTTTTTACATAGTGCATGATAGATTGGTGCACACTCTTTTCCTCCTGCTTTAATAAATTCAGCTGTTATCTCATCATATCCTGGTGATTTACCATTTTTCATATTCTTTATTGCCATAAAACTTTTTCTATTGTCGGTTTGGGTCCTTTCTCCTCCAATAATAATTCACACTGTTGATTTCTGGTTCCACAGTCTGATTGTTTTATACATTCTTTTGCAATATTCCTTCCATCGTTCTAGAATTTAATCTGTTTCTGTCAAGGTATTCCCTATTTTGTCACAAATTATATTTAATGGCTTAGGTGTGACATTTCTCGTCAATGTCTTCATCTCTTTAAACATTTCACTATCTCTTCCACACTTCTGATGTTCTTCTATTCTTTCACAGCAATCTTGTATGTATTGTTTTCTGTCTTTTCTTATGTTTCTTCATACTTCTTTTCTTAAAGTTTTATATTTCTCTTTGTTGTTGTTTGTCACTTTCCATTGTGTCTTTATTTCTCTACGTTGTTTTATCAGTTCTAGTGTACCTGCTGTTATCCATCCATTCTTTTGTGTTTTCTTTACTGGAACCATGTCTTTAGCTGTTGTTATTAAGATATCTTTGGCCTGTGTAGCCAGTTCATCTGGTGTCATCTCCTCCTGTACAGCCATCAGGATTTCGAAATGGTTCTTCACTTCTATACCATATTGTTCTGGTATATTTGTCAGATCAAAGTGGAGTGGTCTTGATCCCGTAACTGTCTTTTTTATCTTTATCTTCATGTCTGCTATTAATAACTCATAGTCCGTAGGAGCAGATGTAGGAAGTGATCACAACCTTCTGGTAGCAAAAATAAAACTAAAATTAAGGAAAGCCAAAATCGGAGAAAACAGAAAGATATATTTTGATACAAGAAAACTAATAGACCAGCAAACAAGAAATGACAACAAACAAGAAATGAATTCTCAATAGTACTTAAGAACCGCTTCAGTGTCCTACAAGACGAAGCAGAAATGTCCATATTAGAGTTCAATAAAACACTACAGGAAACAGCAAAAGAGGTGCTGGGATATCGGAAAAGGAGAAAAGAGGAATGGATAAGCGAGACTACATGGGAAAAGATAGAGCAAAGAAAAGAAATCAAGAAAAAATTACTGAAAACCAAATCACAACGGCTTAAAGAACGAGTTTTAAGTAATTATGCACAAAAAGACAAAGAAGTGAAGGAATCATGCCGTCAAGATAAACGTCAATATTATGACAACTTAGCAGAAACAGCAGAGAAAGCAGCATATACAAATGACATGAAAACCATATATAAAATCACAAAGCAGATGACAGGAAACTTCAACACAAGATGTGAAAGTGCAGTAAGAACACAAAATGAACAACTGGTCAGTGGAGAAAGAGAAAAAATTGAAAGATGGAGGGAACACTTTAACACCCTACTAAACAGAACACAAGCAGCACAAACAATAGACATACCTGAAGCAAAAACGGAACTAAACATCAATACAGGACCAATAACAATAAATGAAGTAAAGGAGGCGATAAAGAAGCTAAAATCAGACAGGGCACCAGGTGAAGATGAAGTGACTGCGGAGATGTTGAAAGCAGAAGAAACAGAAACACCAAAACAACTTTGCCGGATATTACAACAAATGTGGGATCTAGAAAAAGCCCCAGAGGAGTGGAAAACTGAGCTTATAGTAAAACTACCAAAGAAGGGTGACCTCAGAGATTGCGGGAACTGGAGAGGCATTACCCTAATGCCACTCACCAGTAAAGTATTTTGCAGAATAATCATCAACAGAATTGTACCAACACTTGAGGAAAAACTACGGAAAGAGTAGGCAGGATTTAGGAAAGGAAGATCATGCATAGACCACATATTTGTACTTAGACAAATATTAGAACAGGCAAATGAGTGGCATAGCACAACATATGCATTATTCATAGATTTTGAGAAAGCTTTTGACAGTGTCAACAGAGATGCATTGTGGAAAATCCTAAGATGGCATGGCCTCCCCCATAAAATAGTTAATGTAATGAAAGCCCTATACGAGGGTTTTCAGTGCAAAGTTATCTGTGGAGAACATACCTCCAGCAGCTTTAGGGTACAAACAGGAGTGAAACAGGGATGTGTACTATCACCAACATTATTTATCTTGGCAGTAGACTGGTTAATGAAGGAGGCAACATCAGACAAACGCAGAGGATTACAATGGACCCTTGACACAGTGCTGGAGGACCTTGACTTTGCGGACGACATTTGTCTATTATCAAGCATTCACAAAGATATGCTAGATAAAATAAACAAGCTAACTCAGAATGCAAACAACATAGGACTAAAGATCAACGTAGGAAAGACAAAGTTAATGAAACAAAATGTGAACAACAGAAATGTACTCAGAGTAGATAACAAGTTAGTGGAGGAGGTCAACGAATTTGTATACCTTGGCAGCAGAGTAGTAGAAAATGGAGACAGCACAGAGGACATCAACAGCAGACTTACTAGAGCAAACCAGGCTTTTGCAATGCTGCAGACTATATCTTATATCTTATATCCTTCCCGTGCCATTAAACGTCACATAGGGCTCGCAAAGTAGTTCGCCAATTTTTCCTGTCTTCGGCGAGTCTTTCAACCTCATCAAAGGATTTTATGCCTGTTAACTTGGCCTCTCTTAATAATGTCCTCTTCAGAGTTTCCCGCGGTCTGCCCCTTTTTCTTCGGCCTGTTGTGTTCCACTTGATAGCTTGCAGACTATATGGAAATCAAAAAAACTAAGCATAAATATGAAAATCAGGATATTTAAAGAGTAATGTTCTAAGTGTACTACTCTACGGAAGTGAATGCTGGAAAATCACAAAAACCATAGAAAACAAGTTGAATTCTTTCCAGACTAAATGTTTACGAAGAATTAGAAAAATATTTTGGCCAAACACCATAAGAAATAACATCTTATTAGCAGAAATGCAGATGAAACCACTGACAACAATTATTGAGGAAAGACGCTGGCGATGGTTGGGACATGTGCTCCGAATGACTGACAACTCACTACCAAAAATAGCACTAAGATGGACACCACAGGGGAACAGAAGTAAGGGAAGACCAAAAGAGACATGGAGAAGAACAACAGAAAGGATGTTGAGCAATAGAAGGCTCACCTGGGCAAGAGCAGGAAAAAAGGCGAAGGACAGGCATGTGTGGAAAACCCTTGCGGAAGCCCCATGTGCCCTGGGCACTTAAGGTTCAGAGAGAGAGAGAGAGAGTCCGTGTCACAATCAGCACCTGGTAAAGTTTTTGCTGATGTTATACTTGACCTCCACCTTCTTTACACTAAAATGTAAGCTATTTGATTCCTGGTTTTCCCATCAGGTGATGTCCATGTGTAAAGTCTTCTTGGATGTTGTTTAAAAAGTGTGTTAGCGATCATTAGCTCATTTTCCATGCAAAATGCCATTAGATTGTCACCTGCCTTATTTCTATGTCCTATGCTAAATTTCCCTACAACATGTCCTTCATCTGGTGCTCTTTCTGTACCACTTTTTGCATTAAAATCACCCACTATTAATACAATATCATTTTTCCGTACCTGGTCTATTGTCGTTTTCAGTGTGTTATAAAAGTTTTCTACTTCCTCTTCTTCTGCTGCTGATGTAGGTACATATATCTGGATGATTGTTACATTTCTAGGAATGCCCTTAAGTCTGGACTGTTAGGATTCTATCACGTACTGGATTGTAGCCTAGTAATGCTTTTGATGTTGATTTGTCCAAATAAAAAGCCACTCCGTTCTTTCCTCCTACTTCTCCACCAGAGTATATAAATATATTATCATTCTCGTTCTTAAAGTGTCCTGATCCTTTCCATCGATGTTCGCAGATTCCCAAAATGTGGATCCCCGTTCTTTTCATCTTGTCACTTATTACTTGATATTTTCCCTTATACATACTTCTTACATTCCATGTTCCTACCCTTATTTTTCTTTTTAGTTTGATACAGGGGTTTTCCCTGGTAACACCGTCAGGATTTTGTCCGTCATCACAATTACTAGTACCGACCTCTGCCTCACACTCTTCCCCAGTGTTAGAATTAAATCTATCTGGCCTGGGGGCCTCACCACCAGATCTTTTTCCTATTTGACTTTCCATGATTGCTATATGGGTATCTTGGTATATTTCCAGAAGATAGTTTACCATTGGTTTCCTTCCGGGCAGTGACTGCACTAGTCATTGATCGTAGCCATTGTCCCTATATTGAGATCTTCGGTGACCATAACCAACATTATCTGTCAGCTGCTCTCTCATTCCATCCACCACCTGCTCCCATGGCTTCACGTCACCCTGATCGGGGGGCTATACGGGTACTCCACCTTGCCCAAGGGTGTCCAGTAGACTGACGGAGGTAAGGAGGCATCTTACTTCTCCTTTGATAGGGGATACCCCTAAACATATGTGAATACATACATATATATATATATATATATATATATATATATATATATATATATATATATATATATATTTTCACATACGTGTATATGCATGCATGCATACATATATACATATAAACTCTTATTTCCCTTTTAATAGCCTGCAGTATCATTAAGAAAACTTGTCGTCCACAAATTCTGGCGTCTCAATCCCTGGCCACAGTTTTTTTAAATTTTATATACCTTGTAACTTATCAAACAAAATGATACTAAATAGAAAGAAGGCAAAAAAAAAAACAAAAACATCATTGTCATATAACATACAGTTTATGCATTGTTCCTGTTACCCTAGCATCATGTGCATGTTATCAACTACATTTTCTTTGTGCAGCCAAAATTTCAGCAATAAACATTAACAAAAGAGGGGAAACTCCTTTACTGTGCAAAAACAAATAATTACAGAACAAAATAAAATAAAAACACTATTATGAAATGAAGAAATTTAAAAATTCTTTGTACGTTACTTTTTCAATAAACAAAGGAACAATTTACAGAGAGAATGAAACTAAAGTAAGAAAATGTTTCAAATAAGAAATAAAGAAGCTTGCACACAGTAAAGCAACAGAGCACAGCATGTGGAGTTAGCCTTTGAAAAATAGTTCATAGAGCACCTTAGAATGTCTGGTAGAGAAGCAAATGTAGCCAGCGGCTTTGATTATTGAGGAGTGAAAACTGGAGAACCAGGTCTTGTCTTGTCTTGTCTCCTTCCTCATATACCTTTTGGTGTTGAGGGGATAAATAGACATCCTGACAGGGATCGATGATTTGCTTCATACAATCGGATATTTAATGCTTCTGTAATTTCCTCTCTCCATTTCCTGCATGAGTGACCTCTTCCTCTGTTACGTACAAATCTTAGTGTGAATGTTGTCTGTGATAGACTGTCTGGTGGTAACCATGTAACATGGCCAAACCATTTGACTTGCTGTTTCTGGATATAGTGTAATACTGGTGTTACTCCAAAATTTGCCCTGATGGTGTCATTTCTTATTTGGTCTCTTCTTGTCACATTTAGCTTTCTCCTTAAACATCTCAGTTCTGTTTTGATAATTTTTCTTTTATTTTTGGCTGTTAGTGTTCATGTTTGACATTGATAGTATAGAGTTGGGAGGAAAACTGTGTTGTACAGTGCCCTTTTTGTTTCAGTTGTGATGTATTTGTCTTTCAGTAAAGGGGTCATTTGTCCAAAGAGCTGATTTGCTTTAGTGCATCTGTTCTCAATCTCAGCATCAATTGTCACTGAGGATGATATGCTAGCTAGGTGTTTGAAATGTTTCACTTGTTTCAAGGGCTGCTTGTCTAGGAAGATCTTTGTTTGGATTTCTTCTCTCCCTATGGTCATGACTTCTGTTTTTTTTTCAGCACTGAAAGTATGTGATGTCACAGCACATGAACACAGCTTGATCGTTTCATGCACCATTTGACACTGTGTAAGTTAATTTATATGCCTTACCAGAAACAGCTGAGCACCAGATAAATGCTTTTATATATCTCTCTGAACCTTAAGTGTCCAAGGCACAGGGGACTTCCACAAATGTTTTCCATAAATAGCTGTCTTTTGTCTTTTTTTCCTGCTCTTGCCAAAGTGAGCCCTCTGTTGCTCAACATCCTCTCTGACATTCTTCTTTATGTCTCCTTTGGACTACCCTTACTTCTGTCCCCCTGTGGTGTCCAAATTAGTGTTATTTTTGGTAGTGATTTGTCAGTCACCCGGAGCACATGTCCCAACTATCACCAGCGTCTTTCCTCAGTAATTGCTGTCAGTGGCTTTATCCTCCTTTCTGCCAACAAGATGTTACTTCTTACTGCGTTTGGCCAAAATATTCTTCTAATTCTTCATAAACATTTATCTGGAAAGAATTCAGCTTGTTTTCTACCATTTTGCTGAGCACAGAGGACGTCAACAATAGACTTACTAAAGCAAACCAGGCTTTTACACTGCTGCAGACTATATGGAAATCCAAAAAGTCTAAGTATGAAGATGAACATCAGGATAATTAAGAGTAATGTTCTAAATGCGCTACTTTATGGAGGAGAATGATTTTATATGCAAACATATAATCTAAATAAAACTCATAAAAATGTAGAGGAACATACAGGCTAGACCACACACTCAAAAATGAGAAAAAAAAATTAATTAAAAAATCATACAATTGACCAAAACTTGTGAGCAACCTTAGATGTGATAAGCAACATGATTCATATATAATGTCAAAGGTATATTATCACCTGCTGAGTAATGGGTGTGCTGTAATTATAGACAGGCCAAACATTATTCGCCTGGATGCAGAAGAAAATGTTTGTGGTTACTAGGAAAGAATTTGATTCAGAAATTATTTCTGCAATTAATCTGAGTAAAGTGTCATAATGCGTGCTTGTATGTTATATGTGTGTGTGTGCTTTATATGTGATTATATATAGAGAAAGAGGAATTTTCCATGTGTATGCACTATATGCATGAAAATACAATGCTTTACTTTCATTAGAAATAATTTTTCATAAAAATTAGTATATAGTGATCTTATAGCTGAGAAGATTTAACAAGAGTAAACAATAAAAAAAAAGAAAAACAATACAGATGAAGTTAAAGACAAAACAAATTTCAAAGTTTCTACTTTTCAAACTTGACAGGAAAGTGTTAAATGGAACAATATGATATTATGATTCATTCATCATTTGCTTGTCCCTTGCGGAACTTTGTCTCCCTAACAGCACTCCTGTAGGCCTCTCGGTTGTGAGCTAGATGGCCTGCTGCTGATGCATCTATCTGCAGATCATCATCGATGTCTTGCAGCAATCTTCACCTTGGTCTTCCTCTCTTTCTTTTTCCCATTATGTAACCCTCCAAGACAATTTTCTCTAGATTATCATGACGTTTAATGTGTCCAAAATATTTAAGTTTTCTCTCTTTAATCCTCTTTACTAGCCAGCCTTCTTCAATATTAAGCTCTTTTAGTATGGATATATTTGTTCTTTTTGCGTCTGTAGTATTTGAAGAACTCTTCTGTAGCATTTACATTCAAAAGCATTTTGTGTTTCTCAGTTAAGTGTCCAGGTCTCACAGGCATATGTTGCGATGGGAAAGATGCATGCCCTTAAAAATCTTATTTTAGTAGTTCTGTCTGTTCCTCTCTACAGATTCTTTAGTTTTTTTACTTTCTTAAGAACGATAGATGTCCTCCTTTTAATTTCCTTCATTGTATCTCCATTATTAGTTAGTAGTGATCCAAGATATTCAAAACTCTCCACTTCTTCCAGTTTTTCCTCATTGATACATATATCACCTGCTTTGTTTATTTTGTTAGCTGTCATCAATTTAGTTTTCTTCGCATTAAGATAGAGATTTTGCTCTTCACTGTTCTTACAGACTGACATAATTAGTTTTTCAATTCCTTTTTGTGCTGCGGACAGTAATACTGTGTCATCAGCATATCTAACCTCTGGTATTTCATAACCTCCAATTGTTATGGCATCATAATATTCTTTGTCTACATCTTCTCTAACATTCCTCATTATATTTTTAGTGTACAAGTTAAATAAGTAAGGTGACAATATATACTATGATTACATGAGCAATATTATAATGTAACAATAATGCACAAGAAGACTGATAAGATGCCACAACCTCCACATTCTAATTAAAAAAAACAACACAGCACACTAACCTGATCAGAACCAGTTGGGCATATATTTGCTTTAAGCATTCCTGCTGTGATAAATATTAAAATTAGCATGATTACTATCAGCCATTAGCAGGACTTGTCAAATAAGTTACCAGTTGAAGCGTTGATTTCCTGCAAGGCAAATACATGCCAGTGTTGCATTAGTTCTGTTATAATCTTTATCAACTGTGTCTCTATTTGTGTTGAGAGCAATAAATGGTAGCACAATGTAGCCACACACATAGATGATATAAGAAAGGATGATGACATATAGATGATATAAGAAATTATGATGACATATAGATGATACAAGAAAGGATGATGACATATTGATGATATAAGAAATGATGATGACATATAGATAATATAAGAAAGGATGATGGTTTTAAAATGTCCAAGCAATGAGTCTGAAATCTATCCACCAGTGAGAGACATGATAAAGCTGACACTGAAGAACAAGAAAAGTGCACTTACAGCATGATATGATTTTCATTTGGATGGATACAAATTAAAGAACAAAACAAAGTTTCCTGTGAGTCCATAAAAAACTGCTCTTTCAAGTAACACAGATAAAAGTATAGACGGATCTGGATGCTGTATTGGATCTCTCATTCCAGGAGGAGTTGGCCTTAATGAGTCACACCTGTAAAGAAAGTGTGATTCACTGCATAAATATAATCAACAATAAAAATGATGAGAGTAATTTTCACTTTGAAAAAGACAAAAAATGTAATATTTAAGCTTCTATTTTCATGAGACAATAACAGCCAAAGAAATGCAGAACATAGAAATACCATTATAAATCTGAACCAGAAAACATCGCCAAAAAATATGACAAAACATAGTATTTTGAGAAAAGTGGATAAAAAAAGAAGGATGTACATCACATCACAATCCTGTCTGACACCGTATTCAACATTAATAACCAAAATGTGGTTATTTCATGAATTTAATTGTTAAAAAGTGGTTATTTGATTAATTTTGTGGTACAAAATTGAACAAGAAACTAATTATTTTAACTTTCTCACTTCCTCTCTTGTTCTTTGTTCATTTTTTTTTCAGCTGTTTCAGTTGTCTTTGTTATACAACATGCCATTAAAATGAAATATGCAAACTCCATATAAATGCTTAAGGCACAAATGCACATAGTAATGATATTCTATCTCCACAACTCCACATAAGTGATTAAAGCACACATGCACATAGTAACCATATTCTATCTCCACAACTCCACATAAATGCTTAAGGCACAAATGCACATGGTAACCATATTCTATCTCCACAACTCCACATAAATGATTAAGGCACACATGCACATAGTAACCATATTCTATCTCCACAAGGTGGCTGAGGAGAGCAAAGTGAATAGGGATTGAGTGGGATGGCAAAACCAGTCCTAAAAATAATCTATGCTAGACATGGATATGTCAGACCAAAGGATGCACATGCCTGCCAAATCGGATAATGTCTTCATCCATATTTCCACTATATTAAAGAGAGCTCAGTAACTTTTCTGCAAGACAAATTCTTCATTATAATTTTGACTGATAGTATCATCAAATTATCACTATAATTGATAATAACACTGAATTATCATTTACATTTTACATCCTTACCTAGCCGTTAAACATTACATAGGTCTAGCATAGTTGTTTGCCAAGTTTTCCTGTTTTCAGCGAGTTTTTCAACTTGCTCAAGGGATGTTATGCCCACTAAACTGGCTTCAATTATTATTTAGACTAATAAAAATTACTATGATATTTTTGTAGCACTTCAGACAGTCATTTGCATGTCCCTTGCGGAATTTTGCCTCCCTAACAGCTCTCCTGTAGGCCTCTCAGCTGCAGGCAAGATGCTTAGGTATAATAAATTTCAACTGTTGCTAAACAAACAGAAGAAGGCAGTATTACTTGCTATTCATCTTCAACATTTTTTGTGTCTCTATTAGGTTTTTAAGTATGTGGACAACAGTATACATCTTCAACATTTCTTATGTCTCTATTAGGTTTTTAAGTATGTGGACAAAATTATCCATCTTTAACATTTCTTGTGTCTCTCCTAGGTTTTAAGTATGTGGACAACATTATACATCTTCAACATTTCTTATGTCTCTCCTAGGTTTTTAAGTATGTGGACAGAAAAGCCTTACTTTGAACATCAAAAAGACAGAGACTATGGTTATATCTAAGAAACAGAATCCACCAGCATGCAGTATTAAATTAAACGGAACTATTCTAAAGCAAGTGCAGAAATTCAAATACCTTGGAGCAGTAATAACTTCAGATGGGAAATGCAGAACAGAAATTAGGAACAGAATAGGCCAAGCAAAGACTGCATTTCAGAGAATGAGAAACATATTAACCAACACATCCTTATCAATTAATGTTAGAAAACGAGCCCTAAAATGCTATATTGAACCTATCTTGTTATATGGAAGTGAATCATGGACAATAGGCAAGTCTGCACAAAAATCATTGGAAGCAGCAGAAATGTGGTTTATTAGAAGAACGTTGTGAATGCTCCGGACAGCAAAAATAACTAGTAAAGAATGTATGAGAAGAGCGCGGGTATTGATATGTATATGGGGTATAGTTGTAAAAGTGAATGGTACCAAGTATTTCCACTTTAAAAGTATACATATTATGCATGAAAATAGTTGTAAATGTAAGTAGATTCATAAATGAAGAGATTTTTTAGGAAAAAAGAAGTAATGTGATGATTTTAGCTGATAACTGTGTAGTGCTTACCATCGGCGATGCCTTGATGTACAATGTTTACCATCGGCGATTTCCAGATCTTCTTAAATGTCATCCGTTCTCGTCAAGTGGTGGCATTCTCACTAAAATAATGTCTGAAATAACCATCTAACTACTTATCCAGTCCATTTAATAGGTCTAGATGTACTTGGGGTACATTCAGGAACAGTGTTCTGGTCATAGGACATGTCCTTATGCCACCGAAATCACAATAAATACGGACATTTCTCCGGTAATTCATCGCTTTCGTTCGGTTGTTAGCCACGCTTTTTGATTGAACTATGAAAGGTCACCAGACATGCGCAGATAAATCTTGTACAATAAAAAGTTTTACAATAGCTTTACGTTGCAACGAAACAATATCGCTATAACGACAACGGCAGACACTGGACCAACAGGAAGTTCTCACTCTCACGACAATGGCAGGGAAAGAGTTAATACTGGCACCCCCGGACTTTGAACATTTCCATGTGTGGTCAGCCTTCAGTCACAACACTAACTGAAGTGTGTGCATGCTGATGGAGCCAGTCTCACATTGATTCGAAATAATGCATGCTAAACCATGTTCAGAAAAAAAGTCCACTTTTCCTATTCTCGCCCAAGTCGATCATCCTGCAAATGTCATTGTTGGCATTCAACAATAGGTTCTTCCATTCACAGCCTATTCAATGTGGCCCTTACAGTCTCCTCCTTGTTCATTGTTAGGGTTCCCTGAATTGATGCCATCACCTTCATATTCCTCATGTTAAACTTGTGTCTGTCTGACATATATTTTAGACTTTTTTAGTTCTTCATAAACGTTAACGTTAATTGTTAAGTCATGTGGATTACCAGACTCAGTTTTCTGACATTGTTGTCCTGGATTGTTTGGCGTTCTTAGCATGTAGCCAGAAATGCAAAGTCTGATAGATTAAAAAGATAGTTCAATCTGAGTTAAGAAATATAATACTAGACAAGTTTTTCTGCTAGCAGCATTTATACAATCTGAGTTAAGAAATATAATACTAGACAAGTTTTTCTGCTAGCAGCATTTATACAATCTGAGTTAAGAAATATAATACTAGACAAGTTTTTCTCCTAGAAGCACTTATAAAGTCTGAGTTAAGAAATATAATACTAGACAAGTTTTTCTGCTAGAAGCACTTATAAAGTCTGAGTTCAGAAATATAACACTAGACAAGTTTCCCTGCTAGCAGCACTTATAAAATATGAGTTCAGAAATATAACACTAGACAAGTTTCCCTGCTAGCAGCATTTATAAAATATGAGTTAAGAAATATAACACTAGACAAGTTTCCCTGCTAGCAGCACTTATAAAATCTGAGTTAAGAAATATAACACTAGACAAGTTTCCCTGCTAGCAGCATTTATAAAATATGAGTTCAGAAATATAACACTAGACAAGTTTCCCTGCTAGCAGCATTTATAAAATATGAGTTCAGAAATATAACACTAGACAAGTTTCCCTGCTAGCAGCATTTATAAAATCTGAGTTAAGAAATATAACACTAGACAAGTTTCCCTGCTAGCAGCACTTATAAAATCTGAGTTAAGAAATATAACACTAGACAAGTTTCCCTGCTAGCAGCACTTATAAAATCTGAGTTAAGAAATATAACACTAGACAAGTTTCCCTGCTAGCAGCACTTATAAAATGAGTTCAGAAATATAACACTAGACAAGTTTCCCTGCTAGCAGCATTTATAAAATATGAGTTAAGAAATATAACACTAGACAAGTTTCCCTGCTAGCAGCACTTATAAAATCTGAGTTAAGAATATAACACTAGACAAGTTTCCCTGCTAGCAGCATTTATAAAATATGAGTTCAGAAATATAACACTAGACAAGTTTCCCTGCTAGCAGCATTTATAAAATATGAGTTCAGAAATATAACACTAGACAAGTTTCCCTGCTAGCAGCATTTATAAAATCTGAGTTAAGAAATATAACACTAGACAAGTTTCCCTGCTAGCAGCACTTATAAAATCTGAGTTAAGAAATATAACACTAGACAAGTTTCCCTGCTAGCAGCACTTATAAAATCTGAGTTAAGAAATATAACACTAGACAAGTTTCCCTGCTAGCAGCACTTATAAAATATGAGTTCAGAAATATAACACTAGACAAGTTTCCCTGCTAGCAGCACTTATAAAATCTGAGTTAAGAAATATAACACTAGACAAGTTTCCCTGCTAGCAGCACTTATAAAATCTGAGTTAAGAAATATAACACTAGACAAGTTTCCCTGCTAGCAGCACTTATAAAATCTGAGTTAAGAAATATAACAATAGACAACTTTTCCTGCTAGCAGCACTGATAAAAGGGGGTATCTTTCTACTAGTGAGACGCTTAACATAACCCCTGTGGTATACATATCATATACCTATAGCCCTCCCTTTTTGTAAAATAGAAGGAGAGGGCTACCACGTATTGAACACGAGCCCATTGTATGGTCAATATTTTCCTGAATGTGAACAAATATCCTCTGTCTAAACTTTCTATGTACATATGTCAGGATGCCATCTGTATATGTGAGTATTAGGCCACGTCCAGTCTGATGCAGCTCTGAAGTCTTGGCAGTTTATATGGTGAAAACCACTGGTGACAGTAGAGAACCTTGAGGTAGTCTTGGCGCGATGATCATAGGCTCCGAGGTCCATGATTCATATCACAGTGCCACAGTTCTCTTTAGAAACCCTGAGGCTACCCACGGTACAATCAAGTGCCAATACCCATTTCCATCATAAGGCACAGGAGTGCTGTGTAGTCAACTCTGTTATAGCCATCTTCCAGATCCAGTGCAACAACTGCCGTCTCTTCTTTTCTCTGAAACCCTTCATATGCCAGTATGAATGCATTGCTTGTAGTGTCTCTGCCGGATCGATAGCTGCCTAGTGAGGCTGGAAGCTGCCTGCCATTCTCCAGTTCCCATATCAGTTTCTTAGTCATGACCTTCTCGGGTACCTTAAACTTTTTACTTGGTTATGAGGCTGTATACTGCCACTTCAGTGTTGTTGCCTGGTTTAGCATGTAGCTATGTAGCCTTTCTTTGGTATCTCGCCTGAATTCATCATCATCATCATCATCATCATCATCATCATTAGCTGCAGTGCCGAATGGCCTGGCTATTATGCTTCTCCAGAGTACACGATCCTTCATGCAGAACATCAGCTCAGTTAGTGATCTCCTCTCACACCATCCTGTCAGACTGTCCAGTATCATTTGTCTTGGTCTTCCTCTTGATCTTCTTCCTTCTATTTTTCCTGTTGTTATAATGTTTCCAACGCCCCCTCTTCTCATTGCATGTCCTATGAAAGTAAATTGTCTCTCTCTTATCTTTTTGACAAGGTTTTTTTCCTCTCCAGCTCTTCTCATACATTCTTCATTAGTTATTTTTGCTGTCCAGGGGATTCGCAACATTCTTCTAATAAACCACATTTCTGCTGCTTCTAATGATTTTTGTGCAAATTTGCCTATTGTACATGATTCACTTCCATATAACATGATAGGTTCAATATAGCATTTGGACTCGTTTTCTAACATTCATTGATAAGGATGTGTTGGTTAATATATCTCTCCTTCTCTGAAAAGCAGTATTTGCTTGGCCTATTCTGTTCCTAATTTCTGTTCTGCATTTCCCATCTGAAGTTATTACTGCTCCAAGATATTTGAATTTCTGCACCTGCTTTAGAATATTTCCATTTAATTTTATACTGCATGCTGGTGGATTCTGTTTCTTAGATATAACCATAGTCTCTGTCTTTTTGATATTCAAAGTAAGTCCTTTCTGTTCGCTTTCTTTGGCGACTTTGTGCAAAAGATTTTGCAGGTCTTGTTGGTTCTCAGCTATCAGTACTGTGTCGTCAGCATACCGAAGGTGTTAATAATGTATCCTCCAATTGTTATGCCTGGTTCTGTGATGATCGTTCTTAGAATATTCTTGCTGTACAGAGAAAAAAGGTCTGTAGACAGTACATATCCTTGTCGCACCCTTTATTTTATATGTTGATATTTTCCAGTTCTATTTTCAACTCGAACTGCTGCTTCTTGCTGCCAGTATAGATGTTTTACAATCCTCGGGTCTTTTCCGTCTATATTGATGTCTTCAAGCATTTTAATAATTTCATTATGTTTCACCTTGTCAAATGCCTTGATGTAATCAATGAAGCATAAGTAGAGATCTTTCTGTACTTCTAAAGCTCTTTCTGTTAGTTTTTGTAAAGCATAAATGACATTGTGTGTTCCCTTTCCTTCAACAAATCCAAACTGTTCATCTGCTATTTCCATTTTTATCTTTTTCCTTGTTCTTCTCATAATGATTCTCAGAAGTAGCTTCGTTTTGTGACATGATAGGTTGATAGTCTAGTAGTCATCACATTCCTTTGCACCTGGTTTCTTTGGTAGTGCTATAAATGTGGATTTAAGCAGGTCATTTGGTATATAACCAATGTATATTGTCACCCTACTTATTTAACTTGAATACTGAAAATATAATGAGGAATGTTAGAGAATATGTAGACAAAGAATATTATGATGGCGTAACAATTGGAGGTTATGAAATACCAGATATTAGATATGCTGATGACACAGTGTTACTGTCCACAACACAAAGAGGAATGGAAAAACTAATTATGTCAGTCCGTAAGACCAGCGAAGAGCAGACCCTCTGTCTTAATGTAAAGAAAACTAAATTGATGACAACTGACAAAACAAACAAGGCAGCTGAAATATATATAAATGAAGAAAAATTGGAAAAAGTGGAGAGTTTTGAATATCTTGGATCACTACTAACTAATAATGGAGATACAATGAAGGAAATTAAAAGGGGGACATCTATCGCTCTTCAGAAAGTAAAACAAATAAAGAATCTCTGGAGAGGACCAGACGTAACTACAAAAATAAGATTTTTAAGGGCATACATCTTTCCCATAGCAACATATGCCTGTGAGACCTGGACACTTAACAAAATAGCTGAGAAACACATAAATGCCTTTGAATGTAAATGCTTCAGAATAGTTATTCAAATATCGTGGACACAAAAAAGAACAAATATATCTATACTACAAGAGCTTAATATTGAAGAAGGCTGGTTAGTAAAGAGGATTAAAGAGAGAAAACTTAAATATTTTGGACACATTAAACGTCATGATAATTTAGAGAAGACCGTATTGGAAGGATACATAATGGGAAAAAGAAAAAGAGGAAGACCAAAACGAAGATGGCTGCAAGACATCGTTGACGATCTGCAAATGGATGCCGCAGCAGCTGGCCATCTTGCTCACAACCGAGAGGAGTACCGGAGTGTTGTTTTGGGAGGCAAAGTTCCGCAAGGGACATGCAAATGAATGAATGAATGAATGTAAATTTCGTTCAGTAACTTGGTTATTATTTTTATTCCTGTCTTCTCTAGTGCTTCTATTTCTTATATTGTTATATTATCAGGCCCAGTCGCTTTTCCTTTCTTCATGTGTTTGATGGCATCTATGATTTTATCTTCAAATATTGGTGGTCCATCACAGTTTTCAGTATCTGGTGTTAATTCTGGTCTTTCTCCTCCATATGGCTCACCGATATACTTTGTCCACATGCCCACAATGTCTTCTTTTTCCATTAACATTTTACCTTCTTTCGATTTCAGGCATCCTGTGGCATATTTTGTTTTCCTGTCTGTGAGTTCATTAATTCGTTTGTGCATGTTTTTGCTCTCTTTATTATGAGAGTCCTCTATCTATCTGCACTGTTCATTTAACCACACTTCTTTTGCTTCTCTGCATTTGTGTCTTATTTCTTTGTTTGTCTTGCTATATTTTTGCTGGTATTATCTCCTTAACAGCTTGGTGGATAAAATCTCTTAACATTGCCCATTGTTTATCTATACTATTTATCTTTGTAATTGCATTGTATCTATTTGTTATAATAACTGTGTATTGTTCTCGCAGTTCTTGGTCATTTTTAAGGAGTTCTGTATTCAGTTTGATGCTTCTCACTTTCCTACATGTTTTCTTTAGCTTTATTCTAATTTTTCCACAGAGTGTATCATGATCACTATTGCAGTCAGCTGCTGGCATGGTTTATGTTGTCAGTAATGCATTGCGGAATTGTTTGTTGATTAATATGTAGTCTATCTGGTTAAAAGTCTTTTTGTCTGGGCTGCACCACGTTGCCTGTCTTCGAGAATGGTGTTTAAACCACGTGTTTCATACAACCATGCTGTGTATTGCTGTATACACAGCATACACACAGCCTGACTTCATACTATTGTTATATTCCTCTGTCACCTTAGCTTGAATTTCTTCTAATATCTACTTCAGGTAGCTATACTGAACTCCATCTGGACCTGGGGCACTATCCTTGGACTACTTGATGGTCTGTAAAACCTCCTAAACACTGATAAAGCCTGCATTATGCTTGGACCTACGATGGGGATAGGAACAAAAGAATACACACCGGATTTCTCTGGTGAGAATTAAGCAACGGAAGAGATAGTAGGTCAAAGTCCTCAGCTTCTAGAAGTCTGAAGACGACAGTCCCTGTCCTGCTGTCCGTCCTGTATACAGAGCCCCACAGCCACATTGGCCACTCACTGGCTTGACGACAACCACGTGATCATACAGAACATCTCATCAAGAAGATATATGATCATTATCTCTTACCCCACGCTCCCAACCCACCGCACATTTAATAAAGACATATCTCATATCTAATATTCCCTTATCTTGTGTGTTTCATGCATACATTCTCGTGTTACTGTGGTCTATAAAGTATCGAGCGTGGCTTTTTTATATTTTGTCTGATCCCACAATATGGCGACTTGCCGCGCATGATAACCTACTGGTAACAGATGGTTTTTCCTCGTCATTTCTACAATAACAGTGAATATATAATAAAAAGACTACCGCCCGATGAAACAAACGATTTTGTTAACGTCGCAGAGCGCCTACTCAACATCGACTGGTTGCCATATTGATTGAGGCAGAAATGGATGAAGAAAATGTCCTTTGTTTTCTTTCACCCAGCGTTTCTCAGGCAGCTGTTAGAGGAACATTTCTAATGTCCAAGAAAACGTATTATGTGACAAGAAACAGAAAACTCTATATTTATGACCACTGTTTCTACAAAATATTTGGGAGCTTCCAGTTTTCTCTCTAGTAGAGTGATGACCATAGAATATGATACACAGTAGAGATATCTGGTCATATCAAATATGTTGTGACAGTCTGCTTTGTTTGAACTATACAAATAAAAGAGATATTTGTTGAGCAGGCTAACCATGGTCTCTCAACTCTTATGTACGAGCAGAATATTCACTTACAGTATTTCTAAAAAGATGTCAGTGATTTTCAGAACTGCAGCTTAGGGCTCACCAAGTCTAAATCCAGCACCAAGTCTAATACGCGAATAGTTTGTGTATAAGTATATATAAAACTAAATATACAAATACATACGAAGCCATTGCAGTAAAGATGTGATAACAAAATGTTTAGTCTCTTTAAAACAAAAGTAGGAGCAGCTTTATTAATTAACGAGCACACCGTTGTAACATTTCTGTTTACGTCTTAATCATGCAAAGAAACTGAGAAAGAAGACAGAGTATAAATTAACATGAATCTATGTTACAAGTAAGAATGAAACAAAAAATTAAAAATAGAAACAAAAATAGAAAACCAAGTCACAGTTTAGTGTTTCTTGTTTTTTGTTTTTATATATTCTATTTGGCATCGATCGCCAATCATTTCTGTCAAGGAGACCACCAATTAAAACGGGACATTTCAGTCATGGAGACCACCAATTAAAAGGGACATTTCTGTCATGGAGACCACCAATTAAAACAGAACATTTCTGTCAAGGAGACCACTAAATAAAACGGGACATTTCTGTCATGGAGACAACCAATTAAAACGGGACATTTCTGTCATAGAGACCATCAGTGAAAACGGGACATTTCTGTTACTGCGACCGCTACTCTACTTCCTATGAGCGACCACAGAAAACTCTGGAACATCGCATTATTTTCCAGGCTGGCTGTCTCCACTGACTGGGAGTAACAATAAATGTAGCTTTCCTCCAACTACTTTACATTTATATCTATCTGGCACCTCTTTCCGTTTCTGCTATTGATTCCTAGCTTTCTTGTCTTAGCCCCACTCACTTCGTTGCATTTTCTCATTGTGGCCGCCGGCAATGTAAGGTTAATTTTCCAGACTTCTGTTGCCACTAGAAGGCTTTGATAATTTCCTTGTTTGTCACGACAAGCAGACAGTCTTGTAATCTCTGTTAATTCTGAATGTTCCATCATACACACCTCCTCATATTGTGTTCTCACTTTTATTATCTGTGGTACCTGCCTGGCTTTTGTTTAGGCCAAACTTATCAGATGGAAGCAAAGTGGGGCTATCTGGGACAAAATGCCGTGCTGTTTACTATCTGGCACTATTTGTCATCGTCCCCTTGTCTTAACTCTCAGTCAATCGCCTGCTTCCACTTCGCGTTCGTTTATTTCTATCTGGGTGACTTTGTGTCCATCTTTCTTCCAAGAAGGATACTAAAAAAGCTAAGTATTTAATCCCGCATCTACTGTTTCGTACTTTCTTCTGTTGTGGTGTTTCTGTGTATGGTCATTGACAAAGCCTTTTGCCAAAATACTAGACTGTTATAAGTTCTTCATTATATATACTTATCTTACATTCTGCCACTTTTGTTCTTGCCATCTTTCCTCACTCTTTATATTTTTGTTAAACTGAACCATACCCCTCTGTCTAGTTTTATTGCTAGAAGCAGTTGCATCGCAGTCGTTATTTCTTCTCAATATATCTTGTACAATTAGGGAATTTTATTTTGATTCTCTATGTATAGAAGAGAGAAGACGACTTGAGTTTCGATCACTGGTGTCCAATGGATTTCGTGACATAAAATTAGTATGTGTTTTTTTAATTTGTAGTATCTAAACACTTTTATTTATCAAAGGATGTCTAAGAACACAATCATGCAGAAAAATGTTCTGTGAAAACACGTAAACGACGGTCACTGTCGCCATTTTGTGTTGTACTACTGCTGTGCTAGTAGTGTCTATGTTTCGTTACTGTTGAATCTGTTTCTGATTATGAGCCTGAAATTGTTCTCTGCTCAAGTGATGAAGAGATGTGGCAGCGTGATGAGTCATCAGATGACAGCTGTGACTCTGATGTAGATAATATCAGATCAATAAACGTGAGACGTGGACCCAGGTAAGTTTACTTCTCAGCTAGGGAGAAGTGCTGGGTTTTTTACAATAACTGAAAACTGTGGGCTGTTGTTTGCAATAAACTAAGATTGAGAAATAGTAGTTTAATAGCTATGAGCACATTATTATTTATAGTCATCATCATCACCGCATTTCACTTCTTTGAGGGCATAGACCACGAATGAAAGGTCTCCAATCGTCTCTGATCTTGGATGTGTCTCTGCTTCCTGTCCATTGTCTCTGAGCACTGTCATAATTTCCCTTCTCCAAGTAGTTCTAGGTTTTCCTGATTTCTGTTTCCCTGAGGATTCCATGTCAGTGGCTGTCATCTTATGCTGGTGTCAGGTTTCCTCGTTGTATGGCCATTCCACCTCCATTTCCTAGACATGACTTGTAGATTATTATTGATAGTGATGGTATCACTATGATGGTATCATTATGATGGATGATTTATTTACAGAGTGAGAAAGTTGAATGATTTCTGCAGTGTCTTTCATCAGTGTCAAGTTCTTGTTTACTTGTGCTTCTGTTACTGGCAGCTTCTGCCGTGAAATATCTTCATGTTACTTATTCTCAAAACAATATTTACATTCAAATGAAATTTATTTGGAATCTTTTATGATTTCATTTTCTTCAGCAATGTTGACAAGGATGATGAGATGACAAAACCCAAGCTACAGTTTCTTCAGCTATGTTGACAAAGATGATCGGATGACAAAACCCATACCACAGTTTCTTTAGCTATGTTGACAAGGATGATAGGATGACAAACCTCATGCCACAGTTTCTTTAGCTATGTTGACAAGGATGATGGGATGACAAAACCCAAGCTACAGTTTCTTCAGCTATGTTGACAAGGATGATGGGATGACAAAACCCATGCCACAGTTTCTTTAGCTATATTGACAAAAATTATTGGATGACAAAACTCATGCCACAGTTTCTTCAGCTATGTTGACAAGGATAATAGGATGACAAAACTCATGCCACAGTTTCTTTAGCTATGTTGACAAGGATAATAGGATGACAAAACTCATGCCACAGTTTCTTTAGCTATATTGACAAGGATGATGGGATGACAAAACTCATGCCACAATTTCTTCAAGAGCAGGTTCCAGGTATCCAATTGCCAGAGCTGCAGACAAGAGAGGATATCCAATAATTCTTGACCCCTGGGAATTTTTAAACATTTATCTTCTCAGTGAACATGGCGGACTGTCTGTGCCAGTATACTAATGAGTATGTTGCTCAAAATGGGCCATGCAAGCCAGCAGTCTGTAGTAAATGGTGTAACATAACACCAGAGGAGTTTTATCTTTTTTTGTGGCTTCCTGATGTATAGAGTAATTTTAAACATGCCCAATACTGAGTGTTTGTGGTCGAGAAAATCGTTATATAACTATCTGTGGCCCAGAGCATTCAGGCTATGTGACAGGTTCATGTCATTAATGAGAGTTTTGGCAGTTTAAATACTGTAACTGAGATGAAATTATATAAAGTAATAATGTTGATGGATTACTTGAAAGTAAATTATAAGAAACTGTAACAGTCTGATCAGATGTTGGTGGATTATTTGATAGCAAAGTATAAGAAACTGTTTCAGTCTGGTCAGAATGTGGTGATTAATGAGAGAATGGTACAGAACAAGGTCAGGTATTTGTTACATCAGTATATAAGAGATAAGCCAAACAAAGTGGGGAAAGAATGTGTGGGTGTTGGCAGATGTAACAGGCTACATATATGACTTTGATGCTGGTAAACAAGGAGATAAGGGAGCTTTTGGCCTGGCATTAGGGCTGGTTATGAAATTAATGGAAATCTTTATTTAGACAAGAATGCAGGGTGTTTTTTTTATACTGTGGTCCAGTTATTGAAGGATCTGTAGGAGTTAGGCACTGGGGCTTGTGGTCCAGTTATTGAAGTTTCTGTGGGAGTTAGGCACTGGGGCTTGTGGTCCAGTTATTGAAGGATTTGTGGGAGTTAGGGATTGGGGCTTGTGGTAGAGTTTTGAGAAACAAGAAATGTTTTCCTTTAGCAGTAGGAGATATTAAAACATATGAAAAGAATTCTACCAGATGGGACATGAGGTGGATTAGGAAAAATGATCTTCTCAGGGTGCAGAGATAATAAGACTGTAACATTGATGTCAACAATTCACAAAGCAAACAGGTATAGTTAGGATAATGAGTAAAGTAAATGAGTTGAAGGAGAGATTTGTTAGACAAGCAGATTTTACCAGAGATTATAATCACTATATGGGTGGGCTGGACAGGGATTATAATCACTATGTGAGTTTGGTGGACAGGAACTATAATCAGTATATGGATGGGGTAGACAGGGATTATAATCAATATATGGGTGGAGTGGACAGAGATTATAATCACTATATGACTGGGTGGAAAGGGATTATAATCAATATATGGGTAGGGTGGACATGGATTATAATCACTATATGGTTGGGGTGGACAGGAGTTATAGTCACTATATGGGTGGGGTGGAAAGTTATTATAATCACTATACTGCTGGGTGGACAAATGTGATCAATTGATAAATATATATACTATTTTGAGAAAGACTAATAAATACTGAACAATTTTTAAAAAAATAGTTTAGAGATTACTCTGTAAATACTTCATTTTATTCAAGAATTGCAAAAACAAGGACTCCCAAAACATTAAAACTACTAAAATAGCATCTAAATATGGACAGCTAGAGTTTACTGAAGAACTTATTAGAGAGTTAAGAACTATAGGGTTATATGGTTATGTAAGTTTACTGAAGAGATTATTAGAGAGCTAAGAACTATAGGGTTATATGATTATGTAAGTTTACTGAAGGACATCTATCGCTCTTCAGAAAGTAAAACAAATAAAGAATCTGTGGAGAGGAGCAGACAGAACCACAAAAATAAGATTTTTAAGGGCATGCATCTTTCCCATAGCAACATATGCCTGTGAGACCTGGACACTTAACAAAACAGCTGAGAAACACATAAATGCCTTTGAATGTAAATGCTACAGAAGAGTTATTCAAATATCGTGGACACAAAAAAGAACAAATATATCTATACTACAAAAGCTTAATATTGAAGAACGCTGGCTAGTAAAGAGGATTAAAGAGAGAAAACTTAAATATTTTGAACACATTAAACATCATGATAATTTAGAGAAGACCGTATTGGAAGGATACATAATGGGAAAAAGAAAAAGAGGAAGACCAAAATTAAGATGGCTGCAAGACATCGTTGACGATCTGGAAATGGATGCCGCAGCAGCAGGCCGTCTTGCTCACAACCGAGTGCCTACAGGAGTGCTGTTAGGGAGGCAAAGTTCCGCAGGGGACATGCAAATGAATGAATGAATGAAGTTTACTGAAGAGATTATTGGAGAGCTAAGAACTATAGGTTTATATGATTATGTGAGTTTACTGAAGAGCTTATTAGAAAGCTAAGAACTATAGGGTTATATAGTGATGTTCTTGTTACAGCAAACCTAAAGTTTTTAATCATCAGGAAATGGACCCAGAGTTTAGAGACAGTGAAACTGCAAACAGTGTTATCAGACCAGTAAAAAAAAAAAGAAGCAGGAACAAGAGTTCAGTGTCAGATATATGTATCACAAATTTATGTTTTCTAAAAGGGAGAAAGTGCTTAATTCTGCATCACAAACCATAATAATAAAACATATTGTAGTGTCGCTTGACTGTCTGTAAATTACTTATCATAATTAAGAAATAACTTTTCACAATTTTCAGACCATTATATAAAGTTGTCAGATAACACATGAAAATATATACAGGAAAGAGAAGCAGCCAAATTAACTTTGTTGAATGTAAAAACATGTCTTGGAAGAGATTTGGCAAAAGCAACACACAAAGAACCAGACAATAAAGTAAAAAGTTCAGCTAGAAGGGATAAAAGTGAATACATGGACAATATGGTCAAAGAAGCAGAGAAGGCGCAAAAACAGGAGACAGGAAACTCTATACTACATACAAAAGAGACTAACTGGTATATTTGCATTCAAAGAAAGACCAATCTTCTGAAAAACTGGCACACTATTAACATCAAGTAAAGACCAAAAGCAAAGATGGGCTGAACACATCCAAGAATTACTTAATCAGCCACACCCAAAAGCATTGTTAGACTTTGACACTGACCTATCATCCTCACAACTAAATGTAATCCTAGATGAAATTACATTGCATGAAACTGAAACAGCAGTGAATCTAATAGCTAACTAACAACAAAGCTACAGGTGAAAATGAAATAACAGATGAAATGTTAAAACCTATTAACATTGACAACACTAATCAACTACAGAGAATGGTTAATAAAGTTTGGAAAGAAGAAAAGGTCCTTTCTAACTGGAAAAAAGGAATCACTGTTAAAATACCAAAACAAGGTGACCATAGCGATTGCAATAACTGGAGAGGAGTTACCTTACTGTCAGTTGCGTCAAAAGTATTTTGCAGTTATTCTGAATAGAATTCATGATATAATGGATGCTGCAATGAGAAAAGAACAAGCAGGATTTCGAAAAGGGAGAGGCTGTCTTGATTACTTATTGAAAAGCAAAAACCATTAATTCTTAACTTCATTGACTTTAACAGGGCATTTGATAGCACTGACAGAGATTCATTGTGAAGTATTTAAAATATATGGAATAAAATCTAAGATTGTCATAAGAGATCTCTACAATGGATATGTTTGTGCAGTCAAGACAAAAGAAGAAATGAATGAATGGTTCCAGATTGAAACAGGCATGAAATAAGGATGTTTATTATCTCCATTGCTTTCTGGAATTGTAATAGACTTTATAATGAAAAAATGCTGCATAGGTAAAACGAGCATTGAATGGTTAGATTTAAATGGAAGATCTTGATTTTGCAGATAAAATAACTCTTATCAGTGACAGTGTGAAATTGATGCAAGAAAAACAGATACCCTGTCTTCCCTGGCTAGTAAAATAGAACTTGAAATTAACAAGGAAAAGACAAAAATGATGAAACTCCTCATCAATCATGAAAGAAAAATATGTGTAAAAGTCACAGCTGTTGAAGGAGTAAACCATTGTGCATACCTCAGCAGCTACATAGACCAGGATGGAGAGACCAGAAAAGAAGTTAGAGTTAGAACTGCAAAAAGCAGCACTGACCTTCAGTAATCTTGAGAATATATGGATTCAAAAGTTATAAGCACAAAAACTAAGTTAACATTATTCAATTCAAATGTAATATCCACACTCATTTATGCATGTGAAATCTAGAAAACAACTAAAGAAACAGACAAAAATTAGACTCTTTTGAAAACAAATGTCTAAGGAAAATACTCGGTATAAAGTGGAACGAACTCAAGAACAATGCAGAGATAATACAGGTGAGCAAACAAGAAATTGTCTCATGGCTGATCAGAAAAAGAAAATGGACATATGTCAGTCATGTGATGAGAGGAAACCATCAGAGGATACCCAAACAAGCTATCAGGCTGAAGATAAAGAGGTCGACCATGTGAAACTCTTTAGTAAAGAGGACATTGTTAAGAGAGGCCATTTCAGTAGGTATAACATCCCTTGATCTTCTTCTTATTCAGCTTTCTGAGAATTATGGCTCATTGCTGCAGATAAAGTTCGCCTCCATTCCTCTCTATTCCTAATTTTCTTTCTCTAGTTAGTGACACCAATTTCTTTTATATCCTCTTCTATGTTGTCTTTAATATTTTTGACGTTCCAAGGCCGTAATCCATTTTTATTCGTCCAATTTCCAGGCTTCTCTATGTGTTCCATAACACTAATCATTTTTACGGGGGTGGGGTCGTTGGCCCCATGCTCCAACCCCCAACCTGGAGGACCAGGGTGCAAGTTTCATCTGACCTCTACCCGTGCTGACCTTCCCAGCTTGGTTGGACCTGCCAGGAGTAAAACTCCTGCTGGTATAGCTCTGGGGGGGGGGGGGGGTCAGGGTACACAAGCTGAAGACAGGGAATCTTTGCCAGCTACCATGCGGGCCCTATGTGATGTTTAGCGGCACGGGGAGGATGTCAGATGTAGAGATTGTTTAATCTCAGTAAATACTTGACTTGTTTTGTTTTATTCATTTTCATTATACCAAAACAAGGTGACCATAGCGATTGCAATAACTGGAGAGGAGTTACCTTACTGTCAGTTGCGTCAAAAGTATTTTGCAGTTATTCTGAATAGAATTCATGATATAATGGATGCTGCAATGAGAAAAGAACAAGCAGGATTTCGAAAAGGGAGAGGCTGTCTTGATTACTTATTGAAAAGCAAAAACCATTAATTCTTAACTTCATTGACTTTAACAGGGCATTTGATAGCACTGACAGAGATTCATTGTGAAGTATTTAAAATATATGGAATAAAATCTAAGATTGTCATAAGAGATCTCTACAATGGATATGTTTGTGCAGTCAAGACAAAAGAAGAAATGAATGAATGGTTCCAGATTGAAACAGGCATGAAATAAGGATGTTTATTATCTCCATTGCTTTCTGGAATTGTAATAGACTTTATAATGAAAAAATGCTGCATAGGTAAAACGAGCATTGAATGGTTAGATTTAAATGGAAGATCTTGATTTTGCAGATAAAATAACTCTTATCAGTGACAGTGTGAAATTGATGCAAGAAAAACAGATACCCTGTCTTCCCTGGCTAGTAAAATAGAACTTGAAATTAACAAGGAAAAGACAAAAATGATGAAACTCCTCATCAATCATGAAAGAAAAATATGTGTAAAAGTCACAGCTGTTGAAGGAGTAAACCATTGTGCATACCTCAGCAGCTACATAGACCAGGATGGAGAGACCAGAAAAGAAGTTAGAGTTAGAACTGCAAAAAGCAGCACTGACCTTCAGTAATCTTGAGAATATATGGATTCAAAAGTTATAAGCACAAAAACTAAGTTAACATTATTCAATTCAAATGTAATATCCACACTCATTTATGCATGTGAAATCTAGAAAACAACTAAAGAAACAGACAAAAATTAGACTCTTTTGAAAACAAATGTCTAAGGAAAATACTCGGTATAAAGTGGAACGAACTCAAGAACAATGCAGAGATAATACAGGTGAGCAAACAAGAAATTGTCTCATGGCTGATCAGAAAAAGAAAATGGACATATGTCAGTCATGTGATGAGAGGAAACCATCAGAGGATACCCAAACAAGCTATCAGGCTGAAGATAAAGAGGTCGACCATGTGAAACTCTTTAGTAAAGAGGACATTGTTAAGAGAGGCCATTTCAGTAGGTATAACATCCCTTGATCTTCTTCTTATTCAGCTTTCTGAGAATTATGGCTCATTGCTGCAGATAAAGTTCGCCTCCATTCCTCTCTATTCCTAATTTTCTTTCTCTAGTTAGTGACACCAATTTCTTTTATATCCTCTTCTATGTTGTCTTTAATATTTTTGACGTTCCAAGGCCGTAATCCATTTTTATTCGTCCAATTTCCAGGCTTCTCTATGTGTTCCATAACACTAATCATTTTTACGGGGGTGGGGTCGTTGGCCCCATGCTCCAACCCCCAACCTGGAGGACCAGGGTGCAAGTTTCATCTGACCTCTACCCGTGCTGACCTTCCCAGCTTGGTTGGACCTGCCAGGAGTAAAACTCCTGCTGGTATAGCTCTGGGGGGGGGGGGGGGTCAGGGTACACAAGCTGAAGACAGGGAATCTTTGCCAGCTACCATGCGGGCCCTATGTGATGTTTAGCGGCACGGGGAGGATGTCAGATGTAGAGATTGTTTAATCTCAGTAAATACTTGACTTGTTTTGTTTTATTCATTTTCATTATATCATTTATGTCAAATTGAAATGTTTTGAGGTCAAGTTTCTGACTTTCTTCTTCTTCATCAAAAACTTTCAAAACTTGGATATTTCTGAAGAATGATGCCATTTGTCTCAGCCTGTCAAGATTACCATACAGCTTGTCTCAGATCACCATACAGCTTGTCTCAGATCACCATACAGCTTGTGTCAGACTGTCAAGATCATCATACATCTTGTCTCAGACTGTCAAGATCACCATACAGCTTGTCTCAGATCACCATACAACTTGTGTGAGACTGTCAAGATCACCATACAGCTTGTCTCAGATCACCATACAACTTGTCTCAGACTGTCAAGATCATCATACAGTTTGTCTCAGATCACCATACAGCTTGTCTCAGACTGTCAATATCACCATACAGCTTGTCTCAGATCACCATACAGCTTGTCTCAGACTGTCAATATCACCATACAGCTTGTCTCAGACTGTCAATATCACCATACAGCTTGTCTCAGATCACCATACAGCTTGTCTCAGACTGTCAATATCACCATACAGCTTGTCTCAAATCACCATACAGCTTGTCTCAGACTATCAAGATTACCATACAGCTTGTTTCAGACTGCCAAGATCACCATACAGCTTGTCTTAGACTGCCAAGATCACCATACAGCTTGTCTCAGACTGCCAAGATCACCATAGAGCTTGTCTCAGACTGTCAAGATCACCATACAACTTGTCTCAGACTGTCAAGATCACCATACAGCAGGTCATGGACTGGTACTGGTGATGTCTGAAAGCCTTCAAATGAATGGTAGTCTTGTAACAGGTGCTTGGCAGTCATTTTGTTGGTACCATGTTCATTGTTCTTATCTTGAGCCTATTAAACCTGTGCTGTCTCAATTTGCTGTGGTGTGTTCTGAATCTAAAGATCTTGTTTTTCTCTGCTGAGCTCACAGTATGTATCATTTTTGTTGTGTCATGGATGTTCTTTTCCCCATTTGTTCTTGTATTTGGCTTTTGTCAGTGTTTTGGCTTCATCATATGATAGGCTTGTGTCAACCTGGGGGAGCTCTCTGCCTCTCTTTGCCAACACCTTGGCTTCTTCTTTTCTTTGGATGTTACAGCGAGATGGTATCCACTGTATGACAATGCTTGTAAAGGTTTGTGCCATGTTATAGAGAGCCTCATGTAGTTCTCTCAAATTCTGTGTTTTTCCCACTCTTCTGTTATAACTGATAGAGCAGGACAACTTGGCTATCTGTAACCTCTTTTGCCATCAGGGTTTCTTCTGCTGTTGGCAGTGCTTCTGGTTCATATCTAAAGTTTTTAGAGAACATTTCTTTAGCTACGGTTAGTTTTATTTGTTCACTGTTGTTCAGATCTGAAGTTGCTGGAGAACTTTCCTGTAGGTATTGACAGTTTTATATGTTCACTGCTGCTCAGACTGAAGTTGCTAGAGAACTTTCCTGTAGCTACTGATTGTTTTATATGTTCACTACTGCTAAGATCTGAGGTTGTTAGAGAACTTTCCTGCAGCTACTTACAGTTTTATATGTTAAATGCTGCTAAGATCTGAGGTTGTTAGAGAACTTTCCTGCAGCTACTTACAGTTTTGTATGTTCAATGCTGCTAAGATCTGAGGTTCTTAGAGAACATTCTTTTAGTTGCTGACAGTTTTATATGTTCAATGCTGCTAAGATTTGAAGTTGTTAGAGAACTTTCCTTTAGTTGCTGACAATTTTATATGTTCACAGCTGCTAAGATCTGAAGTTGTTAGAGAACTTTCCTGTAGTTGCTGATATTGTTATATGTTCACTGGTGCTAAGATCTGAAGTTGTTAGAGAACTTTCCTGTTGCTACTTACAGTTTTATATGTTCACTGGTGCTCAGATCGATCTGAAGTTGAGAACTTTCCTGCAGCTACTTACAGTTTTATATCTTCACTGGTGCTAAGTTCTGAAGTAGCTAGAGAACTTTCCTGCAGCTACTTACAGTTTTATATCTTCACTGGTACTCAGATCTGAAGTTGCTAGAGAACTTTCCTGCATCTACTTACAGTTTTATATCTTCACTGGTGCTCAGATCTAAATTTGCTAGAGAACTTTTCTGCAGCTACTGAGAGTTTTATATGTTCACTACTGTCTCATATCTGAAGTTCCTAAAGAAGTTTCCTGTTGCTACTAACAGTTTTATATGTTCAGTACTGCTCATATTTGAAATTACTGGAGAATTTTCCTAGCTAGCTACTAACAGTTTTATATGTTCACTGGTGCTCAGATCTGAAGTTGCTAGAAAACTTTCCTGCAGCTACTTACAGTTTTATATGTTCACTGGTGCTAAGATCTGAAGTAGCTAGAGAACTTTCATGAAGCTACTAACAGTTTTATATGTTCATTACTGCTCAGATATGAAGTTGCTAGAGAACTTTCCTGTAGCTACTAACAGTTTTATATGTTCACTACTGCTTAGATCTGAAGTTACTAGAGAAGTTTCCTATAGCTACTAACAGTTTTATATGTTCACTACTGCTTAGATCTGAAGTTACTAGAGAAGTTTCCTATAGCTACTAACAGTTTTATATGTTCACTACTGCTTAGATCTGAAGTTACTAGAGAAGTTTCCTATAGCTACTAACAGTTTTATATGTTCACTACTGCTTAGATCTGAAGTTACTAGAGAAGTTTCCTATAGCTACTAACAGTTTTATATGTTCACTACTGCTTAGATCTGAAGTTACTAGAGAAGTTTCCTATAGCTACTAACAGTTTTATATGTTCATTACTGCTTAGATCTGAAGTTACTAGAGAAGTTTCCTATAGCTACTAACAGTTTTATATGTTCACTACTGCTTAGATCTGAAGTTACTAGAGAAGTTTCCTATAGCTACTAACAGTTTTATATGTTCACTACTGCTTAGATCTGAAGTTACTAGAGAAGTTTCCTATAGCTACTAACAGTTTTATATGTTCATTACTGCTCAGATCTGAAGTTGCTAGAGAACTTTCCTGTAGCTACTAACAGTTTTATATGTTCACTACTGCTTAGATCTGAAGTTACTAGAGAAGTTTCCTATAGCTACTAACAGTTTTATATGTTCACTACTGCTCACCATCAGAATGACTCCTGTGCTTCCATCCGTAGCTGGGCTGACTGCTGAACTATCTGTGTAAGCTTGTGTCCAGGATCTGCTGGGATAATGTTCTGTAGTACAGTTTTCTCCTGGATCTTTCCTTCTTTTGCTGGCTGGGTACTCTTGTTTGCAATCCTTGTTATGGTCACTTTTAGCCCAGGGAACTTCTTTTCTCCAAGAAGGATATGCAATTTTGGGACAGGTGACCCCGATTGTCACTTGTGTTTTCTCGCTTAGGTGATAAGAGCATTTGCTAGTGGGTATAGTAGTGAAGCTGTTTCTCTTTAGTCTTACCTTTCGCATGGCATTTATTCTGAAATGTATTCTGTGGTCTTTTAGCCTTTTACATTTTTATTTTTGGACCCTCAGTCTCTTCTGTCCCTCACTGGCTCGTGGAATGTGATCTTCTCAAGTTTCTGAATCTGACATTTTCTCTCTCTCTCTCTCTCTCTCTCTGTGTTTCCTTCCTCACAAATTTATTCTGAATGTTAATGATTTAAAAACATTGTCATTTAATGTTTATGGTTAAGACTGATTTAAAATTTGAAGATATAATGCAGAAATGGTTACACTTAATAAACAATCAATTTGTTTTCCAATATTCCAAAACTTTTTTCCGCTTCTATTTGAAAGTGTACTGTTAAAATTTTTTTCACGGTTTTATTCTCTTCTTGACTCACAGTTCATGAGCCTACAATAAAAATTGTACTTTTAAGCTTTAGAATATCAAACTACATCCAATTTCAAACAAAATGATATATAGCAAAGTTGTATCAACACTCTACATTAGGCAGCTATGACCTTTAACAAAATACACATCCATTATGGTAGTAAACATTTATTTAATCAAGGCTTGATAAAGAGAACATGCATCAAATGAGGCAGATCCTGGATGGCTAAGGCAGAGGATGCAATAAAGTCAATTTGTAATCTAGACGAGGTACCTAAAGGTGATGACTGGTTACAGGTGCAGACCGATCTCAGCTAACAAAGGTTATTATACAGAAGGGACTTGAATGTAGAGACTGGGCACAAGGAGCAGTTGAACAGGTTCAAGATCTCATCCAGCATCACTGTGGGTCTTCCAACACAGTCGTATATACAGACAGCTCAGTGACTCAGAACAGGAGAAGTGCTTGGGGTTTTGTTGCTCACCAAAATGGAAGAGTAGTGGGAGAGGGTTTGGGAGCCTTTGAACTCTCTACTTAAAGCATGCGAATGAAAACTGAGCTTGTGTTGGTGGCAATGGAATGATCAGTTGCTCATGATGTGGTTAATTGTATCATTGTGATGGATTCACAGAATATGCTCCGTAAGACTGAGAAGAATTTGTTTAAAAAAGAATGGGCTCATCTGTTGAGCTAGTTAGTTGTGAAGAGACTAACGTGACTTTACTGTCCATGGCACACGGAGTACATGGCAATGATGTGGCAGACAGACTTGAGGGACAGGCAAAAATAAATGACAGACTGACAATGTACAAGTGAGATATTGGTAAGGGTGTATTTGACAGACTGCGGGAGAATGAAGAGCAGGAATGGAAGAACTATGTAGCTGTGAAGAGACTGCTGGAGCTAGGACAAATTAAAGGTGCTGGCAAGAAATATGTGTGGCAGAAAATGCATCATAATCAAGCAACATTTGATAGGAGCTATTAAAAACATACTTTTCAGTGAATGCTGTAACATGCGCTGAGCATTTAAGAAGTTGTCCCGAATACATAGCGAAGCCAGAGTTTGAAATTTGATCTTTGAACTCTGAACTTTAATGCAGGGATTTGTGGTGATTAAAACAAAATTCAAGGGGTTCCACAGCAGGAACAATGATGGGAAAGGTTGCTTTAACCTCAAAGAAATGACCAAGTTCTGACCGAGAAGAAGGCATTGCCGTCTGAGACACCATTTACAACAAAAGCTGACACAGAGTAGATCTTCAGATTTCGATGGCAAGTATCTCTTACACATATGACAGTTTGTCTCAGGTTTTCAGCATCGGCATGGAGGTTCTCCTGTAGGGGGCTGGAGTCTGGCCAGGTAGGGGGCTGGGGTCTGGCCAGGTAGGGAGCTGGGGTCTGGCCAGGTAGGGGGCTGGGGTCTGGCCAGGTAGGGGGCTGGGATCTGGCCAGATAGGGGGCTGGGGTCTGGCCAGGTAGGGGGCTGGCGTCTGGCCAGGTAGGGGGCTGGGGTCTGGCCAGGTAGGGGGCTGGCGTCTGGCCAGGTAGGGGGCTGGGGTCTGTCCAGGTAGGAGGCTGGCATCTGGCCAGGTAGGGGGCTGGGGTCTGGCCAGGTAGGAGGCTGGCGTCTAGCCAGGTAGGGGGCTGGGGTCTGGCCAGGTAGGGGGCTGGCGTCTGGCCAGGTAGAGGGCTGGGGTCTGGGGTCTGGCCAGATAGAGGGCTGGGGTCTGGCCAGGTAGGGGGCTGGCGTCTGGCCAGGTAGGGGGCTGGGGTCTGGCCAGGTAGGGGGCTGGGGTCTGAACAGGTAGGGGGCCTGGGTCTGGCCAGGTAGGGGGCTGGGGTCTAGCCAGGTAGGGGGCTTGGGTCTGGCCAGGTAGGGGGCTGCCATCTGGCCAGGTAGAGGGCTGGGGTCTGGCCTGGTAGAGGGCTGGGGTCTGGCCAGGTAGGGGGCTGGGGTCTGGCCAGGTAGAGGGCTGGAGTCTAGTGAGGTCCTCTGCCTGAGTGGTTGTATAGCTGACAACTTTGGAGGATGTGATGTGGTGTTTGTTGCTCTTTGCCTGAGTGGTTGTATAGCTGACAACTTTGGAGGATGTGATGTGGTCTTTGTTGCTCTTTGCCTGAGTGGGTTGTATAGCTGACAACTTTGGAGGATGTGGTGTTTGTTGCTCTTTGCCTGAGTGGTTGTATAGCTGACAACTTTGGAGGATGTGATGTGGTGTTTGTTGCTCTTTGCCTGAATGGTTGTATAGCTGACAACTTTGGAGGATGTGATGTGGTGTTTGTTGCTCTTTGCCTGAGTGGTTGTATAGCTGACAACTTTGGAGGATGTGGTGTTTGTTGCTCTTTACCTGAATGGTTGTATAGCTGACAACTCTGGAGGATGTGATGTGGTGTTTGTTGCTCTTTGCCTGAGTGGGTTGTATAGCTGACAACTTTGGAGGATGTGATGTGGTGTTTGTTGCTCTTTGCCTGAGTGGTTGTATAGCCTACAACTCTGGAGGATGTGATGTGGTGTTTGTTGCTCTTTTCCTGAGTGGGTTGTATAGCAGACAACTTTGGAGGATGTGATGTGGTGTTTGTTGCTCTTTGCCTGAGTGGGTTGTGTAGCCTACAACTCTGGAGATTGTGATGTGGTGTTTGTTGCTCTTTGCCTGAGTGGGTTGTGTAGCCTACAACTCTGGAGATTGTGATGTGGTGTTTGTTGCTCCTTGCCTGCCTGAGTGGGTTGTGTAGCCTACAACTCTGGAGATTGTAATGTGGTGTTTGTTGCTCTTTCCTACAAGCACATATGTCTGTTGCATCAATTTTCAGCTTCTGGTATAAATGACGTCTCCAATGTCCTGTTCTCAGTCAGAATATTATCACTTTGTCTTTTATTGAGAGTTTATAGTATTTGTCATCTGTGTTTTCTTTGCAAAGTTGTTTTATTAGTTTGTATTTATGCATGGCTTTTAGTTTGTTTCGCCATACTAGAACGCCTTCATTTTCTGATGATGAGGACAAGACTCAACATTCTGCTGACAACATTCATCAGTAATACCTGTCATATTCTTCTTTACTCTTTTGCCAGTCTCTCTGCCTCTTTATTTCCTTGGATGTTGCATTTTGTTCTTGCTATAGAGAAAAATTATGTCAGGTTATCTAAGTCTTTAATCTTGGATTGTTTCAGTGCCTCTATGATAGATTGTGAGTCAGTGAAAAATACTTTTGCATCTCAAAGTAATGTTTGTTTTCTGTTACTTTCATGGCTGCATATTTTATTGGTTCTGCTTCTGTTGGTTATCAAATGGAATTAGCACCCATTGGTACATATGTCTGTACCATTTGTTCCTTGTTTTAGTTTTATAAATATTCCTCAACCTCTGTTTTCTGTGGTGCTTATAGCTGATCTGTGTGTGTGTATGTGTGTGTGTCCGTGTGTGTGTGTGTGTGTCTGTGTCCGTCCAGTATCTTTTTTTGTTTTATCATTGTTAATTTCAAGTTCTATCTTACAAGCCAGTGAAGACAGGGTATATGTTTTTTCTTGCATTGATTTCACATTGTTACTGATAAGAGGTATGTCATCTGCAAAATCAAAATCTTCCAATTGGGTCACATGTTCCCAATCAATGCTCATTTTACCTGTGCAGTGCTTTTTTCTTTACGAAGTCTATAGCAATTCCAAAAACTAAGGGAGATAATATACATAATTGCTTCACACCTGTTTCAATCTGGAACCTTTCACTCATTCCTTCTTCTGTCTTGACTGCACAAACATATCCATTGTAGAAGTCTCTAATGATGTTGACAATCTTAGATGTTATTCCATATATTCTTAAAATTCTTCAAAACGAATCTCTGTCGATGCTATCGAATGCCTTTTTAAAGTCAATGAAGTTCAGGATTAATGGTTTTTGCTTTTCAATATGAGGTCGAGACAGCCTCTCCCTTTTCGAAATCTTGCTTGTTCTTGTCTCATTGTAGCATCCACTATATCTTGAATTCTATTCAGAATAACTTGGCAAAATACTTTTGATAAAACTGATAGTAAGGTTACTCTTCTCCAGTTATTGCAATTGTTAAGGTTGCTTTGTTTTGGTATTTTAACAATGATTCCTTTTAGAAGGGATATTTTCTTCTTTCTAAACCTTATTAAACGTTCTCTGTAGCTGGTTCGCCACTATTGATAGCTTTTAACATTTCTGGTTTTATTTCATCTTCACCTGCTGCTGTTTCAGTTTCATGCATTGTAATTTCATCTAGGTTGACATTTAGTTAGGGGGCTGGTAAGTCGGATTCAAGGTTTAACAATTCTTTTGGAAGTGTTCAGCCCATCTTTACTTTTGGTCTTTACTTGATGTTAATAGGGTTCCAGTTTTGCTGAAGATTGGTCTTTCTTTTGATGTAATAGTACCTGTTAGCCTCTTTTATATGTTATATACAGATTTGCTGTCTCCTGTTTTTGCTGGTTTCTCTGCATCTTTCGCCATATTGTCTATGTATTCTCTTTATCCCTTCTAGCTGAACTTTTTACTTTATTGTCTAGTTCTTTGTATATTGCTTCTCCCAAATCTCTTCCAAGATCTGTCTTTACATTCAACAAATCTAATTTGGCTACTCGTCTTTCATGTATGGACTTCCATGTGTTATCTGATATCCATGCATTTCTATTTTTTTTTAAAGTCCAGTACTTGGTTTAGCTGCTGTAATTAAGGTTGTGCTGTAAGACTGATTGCCAAAATTCATCTACATCTGTCTTCTCTACCTCACTGAATGCAGCAAACTGTTTGGTAAGTTCCAGATTAAAATTACTCTTAATATTCTCATTCTGTAGACTTTGACTATGTAAATGCTACAGAAGAGTTCTTCAAATATCATAGACACAAAAGAGAACAAATATATTCATATTATAAGAACTTAATACTGAAGAAGGCTGGCTAGTAAAGAGGATTAAAGAGAGAAAACTTTAATATTTTGAACACATTAAATGTCATGATAATCTAGAGAAGACTGCCTTGAAATGGAAAAAGAAAGAGAGAAAGAAAAAGACGAAGATAGCTGCAAGACATCGTTGATGATCTACAAATGGATGTATCAGCAGCAGGGCATCTTGCTCACAACCGAGAGGTCTACAGGAGTGCTGTTAGGAAGGCAAAGTTCCGCAAGGGAATTGCAAATGAACGAATGAATGAGACTATGACTGTTTTTCTTTCTGAGTAATGTCTTCTTGTGTTGGCTTTTCAGCTTTAGTCTTATTTCCCTATACACAGATTGTGATCACTGTTGACGTCTGCACCTCTATATGCTCTTATATCTATCAGAGATGTTCTGAGTTGCTTTCTAAATCAAAAACAATCTATCAGATTTATGGTTCTATCATCTGGAGATATCCATGTTGTTTTATGTATCTATTTGTGTGGAAGTATTATTCCTCTAATGATCATGCCCTCTTTTAAACATAATTCAATTAATCTTTCTCCGTTCTGATTTACCATATCAATCCGTTATCAATTTACTGTATCAATTAAGCTGAAGAGAAAGATGTCAACCACGTGAAACTCTAAAGAGGACATAGTTAACAGAGGCCGGTTCAGTGCGCATAGCATCCCTTGTTGAGACTGAAAAACTTGCAGAAGACAGGAAATCTTTGCAAACTACCATGAGGTCCCCATGTGACGTTTAGTGGCATGGGAAAAATTTAAGATGTAAGGACCCTTTAGGACAGATTTTTTTTTTTATGTAATCCATTGCTGTCACTTGTTTTTCTTTTATCATTTGGTTTTTTTCTGTATGTTGGGAGTTTATTTCATGGTTCTTGGAATGTTTTTGGTTTTCAATGGTGTGAAACTGCAAAATGATTTTAGAGTCTTGCTTTGTGTATGTGGGGTTGTTGGGTCATCTTGAAGAAGTTTCTTTGCTCTTTTTGTATGTGGCATTGTTTGTTCATCTTGAAGAAGTTTCCTTGCTTTTTGTGTATGTATGGTTGTTGGGTGATCTTGAAGAAGTTTCTTTGCTCTTTGTGTTTGTGCTGTTGTTCAGTCATCTTGAAGAACTTCTTTGCTCTTTGTGTTTGTGCTGTTGTTCAGTCATCTTGAAGAACTTCTTTGCTCTTTCTGTATGTGGTGTTGTTGGGTCATCTTGAAGAAGTTTCTCTGCTTTTTGTGCATGTATGGTTGTTGGGTAATCTTGAAGAAGATTCTCTGCTTTCTGTGTATATGTGGTTGTTGGGTGATCTTGAAGAAGTTTCTTTGCTCTTTGTGTATGTGGTGTTGTTAGGTCATCTTGAAGAAGTTTCTTTGCTCTTTGTGTATGTGGGGTTATTGGATCATTTTGAAGAACTTCTTTGCTCTTTGTGTATGTGGTGTTGTTCGGTCATCTTGAAGATGCTTCTTTGCTCTTTGAATGAAGTTTTTTTCTCTTTGCCTTGGCTCTGTATGTGATCACACATGTTCATGTAATTTTTAAAAAATTTCTATGCATGGTAGTAGTATTTTCAGTTATGTTCATCTTTGAGATGTTATATTTGTGTTATGCTCTCCAGTTATTTTATTTGTATTGCTTTCATTGTGTCTGTAATGATTCTCAGTGCCTGATTTTGTATGTTGTCTAATTCATAAGGTTTGGTTTTGGCTCCTGTTGCCAGTTCAGCCATATTATATTCCAATGTTAGCCTCACTCTTCCTGTGTATATGTTTTTTTTTTTTAAATATGTTGTCATTTGCTCCTCAGGAAGTCTCTGCTAGTTTCTTCCTCATTTCCCTGCTTTGGCTTTCATTTTTTTTAGTTTTTGTTGTGACTGGTTTTCCAGATCAGGTGAGGGTCTAGTATGATGCCTAAATATGTTTGGTTGTCTTCCAACAGAGCTTGTACCCAGTTATTTTTAGGTCTGTGCTTTGTATTTTGTTTGAGAGCAATGTGTATGCTGTCTTTTTCTCTTAGATAGTCATTAACCATCTTTTAGTACAGTCTTCAGATTTTCTCAGTGATTCTTCTATTCTCTTAGTGTGTTCTGTTGAATTATGTTCTGATGTTCACACTGCTACAAGATTTACATATAATGTCTCCTACTTGGGGTAGTCCTTGCTGAAGGCTTAGTTTTTGCTGTGCTGTCTCTGTTTCTATACTCTTGCATGCCTGTTGTTCAGGTATTTTTTAATGTTACCCAAATGTACACTCTTCCATATGTATTATTTTTTTCTGAGTTTTAGCAACATACCTTTTCTGCAGACTTTATCAAGCACTTTTTCATGTCTGTTCATGTTCCTATTGCTCATTTCTTTTCTTGGAATGAGTCTTAAATCTCCTGTACTAAGTGCACTACATGGTCTTCTGTTGACTGATGTTGTCTGAAGCCTGCTTGCTGTCTTTTTATCAGATTTTTACTCTCTAGGCGCCATACAAGTCTTGTGTTTATGATTCTTTCCATTAACTATTCTACTTTGCTTAGCAGGCTGATAGGTCTGGGCTGATTTTGATTTGTCACGGTTTGTGTATTAGTGTCATTATAGTATCCTTTTGTATCTGTGGGGCTATATTTGTCTTCCATATCTGTGGAACTATATATGTCTTCCATATCTGTGGGACTGTATTTGTCTTCCATATCTGTGGAACTATATATGTCTTCCATATCTGTGGGACTGTATTTGTCTTCCATATCTGTGGAACTATATATGTCTTCCATATCTGTGGGACTGTATCTGTCTTATATATCTGTGGAACTATATATGTCTTCCATATATATGGGACTGTGTTTGCCTTCCATATCTCTTGGACTGTGTCTGTCTTCCATATCTGTAGGACTATGTCTGTCTTCCATATCTGTAGGACTATGTCTGTCTTCCATATCTGTAGGACTATGTCTGTCTTCCATATCTGTAGGACTATGTCTGTCTTCCATATCTGTAGGACTATTGTCTGTCTTCCATATCTGTAGGACTATGTCTGTCTTCCATATCTGTAGGACTATTGTCTGTCTTCTATATCTGTGGGACTGTATCTGTTCTGGGACTGTTTCTATCTTAAATATCTGTGGGGCTGTACTCTGTCTTCCATATCTGTGGATATAAGTTTTATATAAGTTTATATAAGCTTTTATAATTTACCAGTTTTTCACTATTTTTTTTATCTAGGTTAATATTTTCTGTTTTCTCTATCCAGTGTCTTCAAATCTTGGTTACCCATTTGACTGTATCTAGCACTTGCTTCTTTTAGTCTGATGTTGCTTTCAATGTTTTATTTAGTTCAGCTAGTTCTCTTGCAGAAGTCATGTTATATTTGAGTTGCTGGAACTCTTCTGTCCATTATGACTTGTAGTTCTTTCATTCTTCTTGTTCTCAAGTATGACTGGTAGCTCTTCCTTCCTCCTTATGGTATGGTTTCAAAAGCTGCTTTTAATATTGCTTCACTGAGTTGTTTGACATAGAAAACAAGTTGAATTCTTTCCAGACTAAATGTTTACGAAGAATTAAAAAATATTTTGGCCAAACACCATAAGAAATAACATTTTATTAGCAGAAATGCAGATGAAACCACTGACAACAATTATTGAGGAAAGACGCTGGCGATGGTTGGGACATATGCTCCGAATGACTGACAACTCACTACCAAAAATAGCACTAAGATGGACACCACAGGGAAGCAGAAGTAAGGGTAGACCAAAAGAGACATGGAGAAGAACAACAGAAAGGATGTTGAGCAATAGAGGGCTCACCTGGGCAAGAGCAGAAAAAAAGGCAAAGGATAGGCATTTGTGGAAAACCCTTGCGGAAGCCCCATGTGCCCTGGGGACTTAAGGTTCAGAGAGAGAGAGAGAGAGAGAGTTGTTTGACATCCTTGTGATGGGTGTTTATGTTTTCACAGTGTCTGTAATGATTCTCAGTGCCTGATTTTGTATGTTGTCTAATTCATAAGGTTTGGTTTTGGCTCCTGTTGCCAGTTCAGCCATATTATATTCCAATGTTAGCCTCACTCTTCCTGTGTATATGTTTTTTTTTTTTAAATATGTTGTCATTTGCTCCTCAGGAAGTCTCTGCTAGTTTCTTCCTCATTTCCCTGCTTTGGCTTTCATTTTTTTTAGTTTTTGTTGTGACTGGTTTTCCAGATCAGGTGAGGGTCTAGTATGATGCCTAAATATGTTTGGTTGTCTTCCAACAGAGCTTGTACCCAGTTATTTTTAGGTCTGTGCTTTGTATTTTGTTTGAGAGCAATGTGTATGCTGTCTTTTTCTCTTAGATAGTCATTAACCATCTTTTAGTACAGTCTTCAGATTTTCTCAGTGATTCTTCTATTCTCTTAGTGTGTTCTGTTGAATTATGTTCTGATGTTCACACTGCTACAAGATTTACATATAATGTCTCCTACTTGGGGTAGTCCTTGCTGAAGGCTTAGTTTTTGCTGTGCTGTCTCTGTTTCTATACTCTTGCATGCCTGTTGTTCAGGTATTTTTTAATGTTACCCAAATGTACACTCTTCCATATGTATTATTTTTTTCTGAGTTTTAGCAACATACCTTTTCTGCAGACTTTATCAAGCACTTTTTCATGTCTGTTCATGTTCCTATTGCTCATTTCTTTTCTTGGAATGAGTCTTAAATCTCCTGTACTAAGTGCACTACATGGTCTTCTGTTGACTGATGTTGTCTGAAGCCTGCTTGCTGTCTTTTTATCAGATTTTTACTCTCTAGGCGCCATACAAGTCTTGTGTTTATGATTCTTTCCATTAACTATTCTACTTTGCTTAGCAGGCTGATAGGTCTGGGCTGATTTTGATTTGTCACGGTTTGTGTATTAGTGTCATTATAGTATCCTTTTGTATCTGTGGGGCTATATTTGTCTTCCATATCTGTGGAACTATATATGTCTTCCATATCTGTGGGACTGTATTTGTCTTCCATATCTGTGGAACTATATATGTCTTCCATATCTGTGGGACTGTATTTGTCTTCCATATCTGTGGAACTATATATGTCTTCCATATCTGTGGGACTGTATCTGTCTTATATATCTGTGGAACTATATATGTCTTCCATATATATGGGACTGTGTTTGCCTTCCATATCTCTTGGACTGTGTCTGTCTTCCATATCTGTAGGACTATGTCTGTCTTCCATATCTGTAGGACTATGTCTGTCTTCCATATCTGTAGGACTATGTCTGTCTTCCATATCTGTAGGACTATGTCTGTCTTCCATATCTGTAGGACTATTGTCTGTCTTCCATATCTGTAGGACTATGTCTGTCTTCCATATCTGTAGGACTATTGTCTGTCTTCTATATCTGTGGGACTGTATCTGTTCTGGGACTGTTTCTATCTTAAATATCTGTGGGGCTGTACTCTGTCTTCCATATCTGTGGATATAAGTTTATATAAGTTTATATAAGCTTTTATAATTTACCAGTTTTTCACTATTTTTTTTATCTAGGTTAATATTTTCTGTTTTCTCTATCCAGTGTCTTCAAATCTTGGTTACCCATTTGACTGTATCTAGCACTTGCTTCTTTTAGTCTGATGTTGCTTTCAATGTTTTATTTAGTTCAGCTAGTTCTCTTGCAGAAGTCATGTTATATTTGAGTTGCTGGAACTCTTCTGTCCATTATGACTTGTAGTTCTTTCATTCTTCTTGTTCTCAAGTATGACTGGTAGCTCTTCCTTCCTCCTTATGGTATGGTTTCAAAAGCTGCTTTTAATATTGCTTCACTGAGTTGTTTGACATAGAAAACAAGTTGAATTCTTTCCAGACTAAATGTTTACGAAGAATTAAAAATATTTTGGCCAAACACCATAAGAAATAACATTTTATTAGCAGAAATGCAGATGAAACCACTGACAACAATTATTGAGGAAAGACGCTGGCGATGGTTGGGACATATGCTCCGAATGACTGACAACTCACTACCAAAAATAGCACTAAGATGGACACCACAGGGAAGCAGAAGTAAGGGTAGACCAAAAGAGACATGGAGAAGAACAACAGAAAGGATGTTGAGCAATAGAGGGCTCACCTGGGCAAGAGCAGAAAAAAAGGCAAAGGATAGGCATTTGTGGAAAACCCTTGCGGAAGCCCCATGTGCCCTGGGGACTTAAGGTTCAGAGAGAGAGAGAGAGAGAGAGTTGTTTGACATCCTTGTGATGGGTGTTTATGTTTTCACAGTACAAGTCTGTGAGTTTTCTGAAAGTTTCCCAGTTGTCTCTTTTCTATTTTCACCTGAATACTGGGTGTTTGTGTTTGTGTTCTGTGCCCACTTTTAGTTGTATTGGTTTGTGGTCACTTCCCTCTCATTGTCTGAGTATTTCTCACTAAGTTTTGTGAGCTATGTTTGTGGTCACTTCCCTCTCATTGTCTGAGTATTTCTCACTAAGTTTTGTGTGCTATGTTTGTGGTCACTTCCCTCTAGTTGTCTGAGTATTTCTCACTAAGTTTTGTGTGCTATGTTTGTGGTCACTTCCCTCAAGTTGTCTGAGTATTTCTCACTAAGTTTTGTGTGCTATGTTTGTGGTCACTTCCCTCTCGTTGTCTGAGTATTTCTCACTAAGTTTTGTGTGCTATGTTTGTGGTCACTTCCCTCTAGTTGTCTGAGTATTTCTCACTAAGTTTTGTGTGCTATGTTTGTCTTCCATATCTGTAGGACTATGTCTGTCTTCCATATCTGTAGGACTATTGTCTGTCTTCCATATCTGTAGGACTATGTCTGTCTTCCATATCTGTAGGACTATTGTCTGTCTTCTATATCTGTGGGACTGTATCTGTTCTGGGACTGTTTCTATCTTAAATATCTGTGGGGCTGTACTCTGTCTTCCATATCTGTGGATATAAGTTTTATATAAGTTTATATAAGCTTTTATAATTTACCAGTTTTTCACTATTTTTTTTATCTAGGTTAATATTTTCTGTTTTCTCTATCCAGTGTCTTCAAATCTTGGTTACCCATTTGACTGTATCTAGCACTTGCTTCTTTTAGTCTGATGTTGCTTTCAATGTTTTATTTAGTTCAGCTAGTTCTCTTGCAGAAGTCATGTTATATTTGAGTTGCTGGAACTCTTCTGTCCATTATGACTTGTAGTTCTTTCATTCTTCTTGTTCTCAAGTATGACTGGTAGCTCTTCCTTCCTCCTTATGGTATGGTTTCAAAAGCTGCTTTTAATATTGCTTCACTGAGTTGTTTGACATAGAAAACAAGTTGAATTCTTTCCAGACTAAATGTTTACGAAGAATTAAAAAATATTTTGGCCAAACACCATAAGAAATAACATTTTATTAGCAGAAATGCAGATGAAACCACTGACAACAATTATTGAGGAAAGACGCTGGCGATGGTTGGGACATATGCTCCGAATGACTGACAACTCACTACCAAAAATAGCACTAAGATGGACACCACAGGGAAGCAGAAGTAAGGGTAGACCAAAAGACATGGAGAAGAACAACAGAAAGGATGTTGAGCAATAGAGGGCTCACCTGGGCAAGAGCAGAAAAAAAGGCAAAGGATAGGCATTTGTGGAAAACCCTTGCGGAAGCCCCATGTGCCCTGGGGACTTAAGGTTCAGAGAGAGAGAGAGAGAGTTGTTTGACATCCTTGTGATGGGTGTTTATGTTTTCACAGTACAAGTCTGTGAGTTTTCTGAAAGTTTCCCAGTTGTCTCTTTTCTATTTTCACCTGAATACTGGGTGTTTGTGTTTTGTTCTGTGCCCACTTTTAGTTGTATTGGTTTGTGGTCACTTCCCTCTCATTGTCTGAGTATTTCTCACTAAGTTTTGTGAGCTATGTTTGTCTTCCATATCTGTGGGACTGTATTTGTCTTCCATATCTGTGGAACTATATATGTCTTCCATATCTGTGGGACTGTATTTGTCTTCCATATCTGTGGAACTATATATGTCTTCCATATCTGTGGGACTGTATCTGTCTTATATATCTGTGGAACTATATATGTCTTCCATATATGGGACTGTGTTTGCCTTCCATATCTCTTGGACTGTGTCTGTCTTCCATATCTGTAGGACTATGTCTGTCTTCCATATCTGTAGGACTATGTCTGTCTTCCATATCTGTAGGACTATGTCTGTCTTCCATATCTGTAGGACTATGTCTGTCTTCCATATCTGTAGGACTATTGTCTGTCTTCCATATCTGTAGGACTATGTCTGTCTTCCATATCTGTAGGACTATTGTCTGTCTTCTATATCTGTGGGACTGTATCTGTTCTGGGACTGTTTCTATCTTAAATATCTGTGGGGCTGTACTCTGTCTTCCATATCTGTGGATATAAGTTTATATAAGTTTATATAAGCTTTTATAATTTACCAGTTTTTCACTATTTTTTTTATCTAGGTTAATATTTTCTGTTTTCTCTATCCAGTGTCTTCAAATCTTGGTTACCCATTTGACTGTATCTAGCACTTGCTTCTTTTAGTCTGATGTTGCTTTCAATGTTTTATTTAGTTCAGCTAGTTCTCTTGCAGAAGTCATGTTATATTTGAGTTGCTGGAACTCTTCTGTCCATTATGACTTGTAGTTCTTTCATTCTTCTTGTTCTCAAGTATGACTGGTAGCTCTTCCTTCCTCCTTATGGTATGGTTTCAAAAGCTGCTTTTAATATTGCTTCACTGAGTTGTTTGACATAGAAAACAAGTTGAATTCTTTCCAGACTAAATGTTTACGAAGAATTAAAAAATATTTTGGCCAAACACCATAAGAAATAACATTTTATTAGCAGAAATGCAGATGAAACCACTGACAACAATTATTGAGGAAAGACGCTGGCGATGGTTGGGACATATGCTCCGAATGACTGACAACTCACTACCAAAAATAGCACTAAGATGGACACCACAGGGAAGCAGAAGTAAGGGTAGACCAAAAGAGACATGGAGAAGAACAACAGAAAGGATGTTGAGCAATAGAGGGCTCACCTGGGCAAGAGCAGAAAAAAAGGCAAAGGATAGGCATTTGTGGAAAACCCTTGCGGAAGCCCCATGTGCCCTGGGGACTTAAGGTTCAGAGAGAGAGAGAGAGAGAGAGTTGTTTGACATCCTTGTGATGGGTGTTTATGTTTTCACAGTACAAGTCTGTGAGTTTTCTGAAAGTTTCCCAGTTGTCTCTTTTCTATTTTCACCTGAATACTGGGTTTGTGTTTGTGTTCTGTGCCCACTTTTAGTTGTATTGGTTTGTGGTCACTTCCCTCTCATGTCTGAGTATTTCTCACTAGTTTTGTGAGCTATGTTTGTGGTCACTTCCCTCTCATTGTCTGAGTATTCTCACTAAGTTTTGTGTGCTATGTTTGTGGTCACTTCCTCTCGTTGTCTGAGTATTCTCACTAAGTTTTGTGTGCTATGTTTGTGGTCACTTCCCTCAAGTTGTCTGAGTATTTCTCACTAAGTTTTGTGTGCTATGTTTGTGGTCACTTCCCTCTCGTTGTCTGAGTATTTCTCACTAAGTTTTGTGTGCTATGTTTGTGGTCACTTCCCTCTAGTTGTCTGAGTATTTCTCACTAAGTTTTGTGTGCTATGTTTGTGGTCACTTCAATCTAGTTGTCTGAGTATTTCTCACTAAGTTTTGTGTGCTATGTTTGTGGTCACTTCCCTCTCGTTGTCTGAGTATTTCTCACTAAGTTTTGTGTGCTATGTTTGTGGTCACTTCCCTCTAGTTGTCTGAGTATTTCTCACTAAGTTTTGTGTGCTATGTATGTTTGTGGTCACTTCCCTCTAGTTGTCTGAGTATTTCTCACTAAGTTTTGTGTGCTATGTTTGTGGTCACTTCCCTCTCGTTGTCTGAGTATTTCTCACTAAGTTTTGTGAGCTATGTTTGTGGTCACTTCCCTCAAATTGTCTGAGTATTTCTCACTAAGTTTTGTGAGCTATGTTTGTGGTCACTTCCCTCTAGTTGTCTGAGTATTTCTCACTAAGTTTTGTGAGCTATGTTTGTGGTCACTTCCCTCTCATTGTCTGAGTATTTCTCACTAAGTTTTGTGAGCTATGTTTGTGGTCACTTCCCTCTCATGTCTGAGTATTTCTCACTAAGTTTTGTGAGCTATGTTTGTGGTCACTTCCCTCTCATTGTCTGAGTATTTCTCACTAAGTTTTGTGAGCTATGTTTGTGGTCACTTCCCTCTCATTGTCTGAGTATTTCTCACTAAGTTTTGTGAGCTATGTTTGTGGTCACTTCCCTCTCATTGTCTGAGTATTTCTCACTAAGTTTTGTGAGCTATGTTTGTGGTCACTTCCCTCTCATTGTCTGAGTATTTCTCACTAAGTTTTGTGTGCTATGTTTGTGGTCACTTCCCTCTCATTGTCTGAGTATTTCTCACTAAGTTTTGTGTGCTATGTTTGTGGTCACTTCCCTCTCGTTGTCTGAGTATTTCTCACTAAGTTTTGTGTGCTATGTTTGTGGTCACTTCCCTCTCGTTGTCTGAGTATTTCTCACTAAGTTTTGTGAGCTATGTTTGTGGTCACTTCCCTCTCATTGTCTGAGTATTTCTCACTAAGTTTTGTGAGCTATGTTTGTGGTCACTTCCCTCTCATTGTCTGAGTATTTCTCACTAAGTTTCATGTGCTATGTTTGTGGTCACTTCCCTCTCATTGTCTGAGTATTTCTCACTAAGTTTCATGTGCTATGTTTGTGGTCACTTCCCTCTCATTGTCTGAGTATTTCTCACTAAGTTTCATGTGCTATGTTTGTGGTCACTTCCCTCTCATTGTCTGAGTATTTCTCACTAAGTTTCATGTGCTATGTTTGTGGTCACTTCTCTCTCATTGTCTGAGTATTTCTCACTAAGTTTCATGTGCTATGTTTGTGGTCACTTCCCTCTCATTGTCTGAGTATTTCTCACTAAGTTTCATGTGCTATGTTTGTGGTCACTTCCTCTCGTTGTCTGAGTATTTCTCACTAAGTTTCATGTGCTATGTTTGTGGTCACTTCCCTCTCATTGTCTGAGTATTTCTCACTAAGTTTCATGTGCTATGTTTGTGGTCACTTCCTCTCATTGTCTGAGTATTTCTCACTAAGTTTCGTGTGCTATGTTTGTGGTCACTTCCCTCTCATTGTCTGAGTATTTCTCACTAAGTTTTGTGTGCTATGTTTGTGGTCACTTCCCTCTCATTGTCTGAGTATTTCTCACTAAGTTTTGTGTGCTATGTTGTGGTCACTTCCCTCTCATTGTCTGAGTATTTCTCACTAAGTTTTGTGTGCTATGTTTGTGGTCACTTCCCTCTAGTTGTCTGAGTATTTCTCACTAAGTTTTGTGAGCTATGTTTGTGGTCACTTCCCTCTCATTGTCTGAGTATTTCTCACTAAGTTTTGTGAGCTATGTTTGTGGTCACTTCCCTCTCATTGTCTGAGTATTTCTCACTAATTTTTGTGTGCTATGTTTGTGGTCACTTCCCTCTCATTGTCTGAGTATTTCTCACTAAGTTTTGTGTGCTATTTTTGTGGTCACTTCCCTCTCATTGTCTGAGTATTTCTCACTAAGTTTTGTGAGCTATGTTTGTGGTCACTTCCCTCTCATTGTCTGAGTATTTCTCACTAAGTTTTGTGTGCTATGTTTGTGGTCACTTCCCTCTCATTGTCTGAGTATTTCTCACTAAGTTTTGTGTGCTATGTTTGTGGTCACTTCCCTCTCATTGTCTGAGTATTTCTCACTAAGTTTTGTGTGCTATGTTTGTGGTCACTTCCCTCTCATTGTCTGAGTATTTCTCACTAAGTTTTGTGTGCTATGTTTGTGGTCACTTCCCTCTCATTGTCTGAGTATTTCTCACTAAGTTTTGTGTGCTATGTTTGTGGTCACTTCCCTCTCATTGTCTGAGTATTTCTCACTAAGTTTTGTGTGCTATGTTTGTGGTCACTTCCCTCTCATTGTCTGAGTATTTCTCACTAAGTTTTGTGTGCTATGTTTGTGGTCACTTCCCTCTCATTGTCTGAGTATTTCTCACTAAGTTTTGTGTGCTATGTTTGTGGTCACTTCCCTCTCATTGTCTGAGTATTTCTCACTAAGTTTTGTGTGCTATGTTTGTGGTCACTTCCCTCTCATTGTCTGAGTATTTCTCACTAAGTTTTGTGAGCTATGTTTGTGGTCACTTCCCTCTCATTGTCTGAGTATTTCTCACTCAGTTTTGTGTGCTATGTTTGTGGTCACTTCCCTCTCGTTGTCTGAGTATTTCTCACTAAGTTTCATGTGCTATGTTTGTGGTCACTTCCCTCTCATTGTCTGAGTATTTCTCACTAAGTTTCATGTGCTATGTTTGTGGTCACTTCCCTCTCATTGTCTGAGTATTTCTCACTAAGTTTCGTGTGCTATGTTTGTGGTCACTTCCCTCTCATTGTCTGAGTATTTCTCACTAAGTTTTGTGTGCTATGTTTGTGGTCACTTCCCTCTAGTTGTCTGAGTATTTCTCACTAAGTTTTGTGAGCTATGTTTGTGGTCACTTCCCTCTCATTGTCTGAGTATTTCTCACTAAGTTTTGTGAGCTATGTTTGTGGTCACTTCCCTCTCATTGTCTGAGTATTTCTCACTAATTTTTGTGTGCTATGTTTGTGGTCACTTCCCTCTCATTGTCTGAGTATTTCTCACTAAGTTTTTGTGCTATTTTTGTGGTCACTTCCCTCTCATTGTCTGAGTATTTCTCACTAAGTTTTGTGAGCTATGTTTGTGGTCACTTCCCTCTCATTGTCTGAGTATTTCTCACTAAGTTTTGTGTGCTATGTTTGTGGTCACTTCCCTCTCATTGTCTGAGTATTTCTCACTAAGTTTTGTGTGCTATGTTTGTGGTCACTTCCCTCTCATTGTCTGAGTATTTCTCACTAAGTTTTGTGTGCTATGTTTGTGGTCACTTCCCTCTCATTGTCTGAGTATTTCTCACTAAGTTTTGTGTGCTATGTTTGTGGTCACTTCCCTCTCATTGTCTGAGTATTTCTCACTAAGTTTTGTGTGCTATGTTTGTGGTCACTTCCCTCTCATTGTCTGAGTATTTCTCACTAAGTTTTGTGTGCTATGTTTGTGGTCACTTCCCTCTCATTGTCTGAGTATTTCTCACTAAGTTTCATGTGCTATGTTTGTGGTCACTTCCCTCTCATTGTCTGAGTATTTCTCACTAAGTTTCATGTGCTATGTTTGTGGTCACTTCCTCTCATTGTCTGAGTATTTCTCACTAAGTTTCATGTGCTATGTTTGTGGTCACTTCCCTCTCATTGTCTGAGTATTTCTCACTAAGTTTCATGTGCTATGTTTGTGGTCACTTCCCTCTCATTGTCTGCGTATTTCTCACTAAGTTTTGTGTGCTATGTTTGTGGTCACTTCCCTCTCATTGTCTGAGTATTTCTCACTAAGTTTTGTGTGCTATGTTTGTGGTCACTTCCTCTCATTGTCTGAGTATTTCTCACTAAGTTTCATGTGCTATGTTTGTGGTCACTTCCCTCTCATTGTCTGAGTATTTCTCACTAAGTTTCATGTGCTATGTTTGTGGTCACTTCCCTCTCATTGTCTGAGTATTTCTCACTAAGTTTCGTGTGCTATGTTTGTGGTCACTTCCCTCTCATTGTCTGAGTATTTCTCACTAAGTTTTGTGTGCTATGTTTGTGGTCACTTCCCTCTCATTGTCTGAGTATTTCTCACTAAGTTTTGTGTGCTATGTTTGTGGTCACTTCCCTCTAGTTGTCTGAGTATTTCTCACTAAGTTTTGTGTGCTATGTTTGTGGTCACTTCCCTCTAGTTGTCTGAGTATTTCTCACTAAGTTTTGTGAGCTATGTTTGTGGTCACTTCCCTCTCATTGTCTGAGTATTTCTCACTAATTTTGTGTGTGCTATGTTTGTGGTCACTTCCCTCTCATTGTCTGAGTATTTCTCACTAAGTTTTGTGTGCTATTTTGTGGTCACTTCCCTCTCATTGTCTGAGTATTTCTCACTAAGTTTTGTGTGCTATGTTTGTGGTCACTTCCCTCTCATTGTCTGAGTATTTCTCACTAAGTTTTGTGTGCTATGTTTGTGGTCACTTCCCTCTCATTGTCTGAGTATTTCTCACTAAGTTTTGTGTGCTATGTTTGTGGTCACTTCCCTCTCATTGTCTGAGTATTTCTCACTAAGTTTTGTGTGCTATGTTTGTGGTCACTTCCCTCTCATTGTCTGAGTATTTCTCACTAAGTTTTGTGTGCTATGTTTGTGGTCACTTCCCTCTCATTGTCTGAGTATTTCTCACTAAGTTTTGTGTGCTATGTTTGTGGTCACTTCCCTCTCATTGTCTGAGTATTTCTCACTAAGTTTTGTGTGCTATGTTTGTGGTCACTTCCCTCTCATTGTCTGAGTATTTCTCACTAAGTTTCATGTGCTATGTTTGTGGTCACTTCCCTCTCATTGTCTGAGTATTTCTCACTAAGTTTCATGTGCTATGTTTGTGGTCACTTCCCTCTCATTGTCTGAGTATTTCTCACTAAGTTTTGTGTGCTATGTTTGTGGTCACTTCCCTCTCATTGTCTGAGTATTTCTCACTAAGTTTTGTGTGCTATGTTTGTGGTCACTTCCCTCTCATTGTCTGAGTATTTCTCACTAAGTTTTGTGTGCTATGTTTGTGGTCACTTCCCTCTCATTGTCTGAGTATTTCTCACTAAGTTTCATGTGCTATGTTTGTGGTCACTTCCCTCTCATTGTCTGAGTATTTCTCACTAAGTTTCATGTGCTATGTTTGTGGTCACTTCCCTCTCATTGTCTGAGTATTTCTCACTAAGTTTCATGTGCTATGTTTGTGGTCACTTCCCTCTCATTGTCTGCGTATTTCTCACTAAGTTTTGTGTGCTATGTTTGTGGTCACTTCCCTCTCATTGTCTGAGTATTTCTCACTAAGTTTTGTGTGCTATGTTTGTGGTCACTTCCCTCTCGTTGTCTGAGTATTTCTCACTAAGTTTCATGTGCTATGTTTGTGGTCACTTCCCTCTCATTGTCTGAGTATTTCTCACTAAGTTTCATGTGCTATGTTTGTGGTCACTTCCCTCTCATTGTCTGAGTATTTCTCACTAAGTTTCGTGTGCTATGTTTGTGGTCACTTCCCTCTCATTGTCTGAGTATTTCTCACTAAGTTTTGTGTGCTATGTTTGTGGTCACTTCCCTCTATTGTCTGAGTATTTCTCACTAAGTTTTGTGTGCTATGTTTGTGGTCACTTCCCTCTCATTGTCTGAGTATTCTCACTAAGTTTTGTGTGCTATGTTTGTGGTCACTTCCCTCTCATTGTCTGAGTATTTCTCACTAAGTTTTGTGAGCTATGTTTGTGGTCACTTCCCTCTCATTGTCTGAGTATTTCTCACTCAGTTTTGTGTGCTATGTTTGTGGTCACTTCCCTCTCATTGTCTGAGTATTTCTCACTAAGTTTTGTGTGCTATGTTTGTGGTCACTTCCCTCTCATTGTCTGAGTATTTCTCACTAAGTTTTGTGAGCTATGTTTGTGGTCACTTCCCTCTCATTGTCTGAGTATTTCTCACTAAGTTTTGTGTGCTATGTTTGTGGTCACTTCCCTCTCATTGTCTGAGTATTTCTCACTAAGTTTTGTGTGCTATGTTTGTGGTCACTTCCCTCTCATTGTCTGAGTATTTCTCACTAAGTTTTGTGTGCTATGTTTGTGGTCACTTCCCTCTCATTGTCTGAGTATTTCTCACTAAGTTTTGTGTGCTAGATCTTCTGTTGTAAATACCAGGTCTGGGCTTCAGGCAGTTCTCCATCTCCTTGAGTAAAAGTTTGGCTCATTGTCTGCTTGTTTGTTTAGTAGTAGGTTCTCTGTTTCTAAATCCTCTACTTCTTCCTCACTATTGTCTGCTTGTTTGTTTAGTAGTAGGTTCTCTGTTTCTAAATCCTCTACTTCTTCCCCTCTGCTGTCTGCTTGTTTGTTTAGTAGTAGGTTCTCTGTTTCTAAATCCTCTACTTCTTCCCCTCTGCTGTCTGCTTGTTTGATTAGTAGTAGGTTCTCTGTTTCTAAATCCTCTACTTCTTCCCCTCTGCTGTCTGCTTGTTTGTTTAGTAGTAGGTTCTCTGTTTCTAAATCCTCTACTTCTTCCCCTCTGCTGTCTGCTTGTTTGTTTAGTAGTAGGTTCTCTGTTTCTAAATCCTCTACTTCTTCCCCTCTGCTGTCTGCTTGTTTGATTAGTAGTAGGTTCTCTGTTTCTAATCCTCTACTTCTTCCCCTCTGCTGTCTGCTTGTTTGATTAGTAGTAGGTTCTCTGTTTCTAAATCCTCTACTTCTTCCCCTCTGCTGTCTGCTTGTTTGATTAGTAGTAGGTTCTCTGTTTCTAAATCCTCTACTTCTTCCCCTCTGCTGTCTGCTTGTTTGATTAGTAGTAGGTTCTCTGTTTCTAAATCCTCTACTTCTTCCCCTCTGCTGTCTGCTTGTTTGATTAGTAGTAGGTTCTCTGTTTCTAAATCCTCTACTTCTTCCCCTCTACTGTCTGCTTGATTGATTAGTAGTAGGTTCTCTGTTTCTAAATCCTCTACTTCTTCCCCTCTACTGTCTGCTTGTTTGATTAGTAGTAGGTTCTCTGTTTCTAAATCCTCTACTTCTTCCCCTATACTGTCTGGTTCACCATATCCCCACTGTTTTGAGTGACTGCTGAAAGTCACTTACGATTAGACAGTGAGATCTTGTAGTTTCTACTTCTGTAAGCATCACGGGCTTGTCTTAGGTATAAATATACAGTGTAGAATTGTAATCATTTTCTGGTCCTATCATTTCCATGTTTTATTGCCCCTGTTATTCTATTTCTTTGGCTGGTATTTGGTTTTGAATCAGTGTCATAACTCTTTCCTTGTGTCCTTTTGACATGTCTGATGGCTGGAGTCCTCTTATTGTTGATCTGGTGTCTGCCTTCCGATGTATGTATAGAACCATATCCTCTCCGCAGAAAAACTGAATGAAGCAGAAACAGAAGAACTTCCAAGAACTTCAGCCCTGATAAATAATTAGGCCACAGTCTGAACTCTGACACTTAAGAAACCCTATGTAAGACTGTTTAAAACAAAGTAAGAGCGGTTTGATTAATTAACGAGCACATACTTGTGACATTGTGGCTTACACTTGAATCATACAAACACACGAAGGACAAAGGAACGGACAAAGAAGAGAAAATATCAGTCAGTCAGTCATTAGAATGTCCCTTGCGGAACTTTGCCTCTCTAACAGCTCTCCTGTAGGCTTCTCGGTTGTAAGCAAGATGGCCTACTGCTGATGCATCCTTTTGTAGATTATCAACCATATCTTGCACCCACCTTCGCTTGGTCTTCCTCTCTTTCTTTTTCCCATTATGTACCCTTCCAAGACGGAGAAAATATCAATTCACGTTAATGAGATATAAGAAAGAAATATAGAAAACAAACATATAGAAAAATAGAGTACCGAACTGTGACTTGCAAGAAGCTGCGATTGAGTATGCAAGTAGTGAAGTATTGTGTCTGTTAAAAAAAAGACTTGTGAAAGTGTGATACCAGTCTTACTGACTGGTGTAAAGACGGGTGTGGAAAGAGAGTGAGAGGAATGGAGAGAGAGAGAGAGAGAGAGAGAGAGAGAGAGAAAGAGAGAGCATAGAAAAAAATGAATGTAGTTGAGAGAAAAATATTTGTGGTATAGTACGTTGAAGGTTCTAGAATATCAGTAACATGTGAGAAAAGAGTAGACAAGAACTTAGTAAAGGTAATAGTGGGAGGTAGAATGTAACACAGGTAATGGGGGCGGGGAGAATAGCAGGAGGTGGACGCAGGGGAATTGTGGTTCTGTCCTGGCCACGTGACCCGTCTTTTACTGTGACGTAATCATTTTATTTGGGTTAGCGTAGACACGGCATACATGGAGGCCAGCATTGATCACGGCAGATTGTTCGCCTGTTGCTGGGTTATAGGAAAGCGGTGGGAGAAAACAGTGATTCTGTTCCTTGGCGCCAATCTGAAGTGGCCACTGAACCTCAGGTCTGGCTCCTGTAGGTAGCTGGAGTCTACGTGTGAAAGGATAGTCTGATCGGTATGGGTTTCTGTAGGTAGCTGGAGTCTAAGTGTGAAAGGATCGTCTGGCCAGTCTATCTCCTGTAGGTAGCTGGAGTCTACGTGTGAAAGAATCGTCTAGGTGGTCTAGTTCCTGTAGATAGCTGGAGTCTACGTGTGAAAGGATCGTCTGGCCGGTCTAGGTTCTGTAGGTAGCTGGAGTCTACGTGTGAAAGAATCGTCTGGCCGGGCTAGTTCCTGTAGGTAGCTGGAGTCTACGTGTGAAAGGATCGTCTGGTCAATCGCGGGGTTTGACACTTCCTGTAGAAAGGGGAGGTGTTTCCCATCTGTGCTTGGAACATCTTTTTTCTACTTCGTCTTCTTGCTTCTCGGGCCTCCTGTCTCTCAGCTCACACTTTATATCTTCAAATCCAGCTTGATGGATAACCAATAAGCATTTGGCTACCCCCTTCAGATGTCCACTTGCTGAAAGTCACTTACGATTAGACAGTGAGATCTTGTAGTTTCTACTTCTGTAAGCATCACGGGCTTGTCTTAGGTATAAATATACAGTGTAGAATTGTAATCATTTTCTGGTCCTATCATTTCCATGTTTTATTGCCCCTGTTATTCTATTTCTTTGGCTGGTATTTGGTTTTGATCAGTGTCATAACTTTTTTGTGTCCTTTTGACATGTCTGATGGCTGGAGTCCTCTTATTGTTGATCTGGTGTCTGCCTTCCGATGTATGTATAGAACCATATCCTCTCCGCAGAAAAACTGAATGAAGCAGAAACAGAAGAACTTCCAAGAACTTCAGCCCTGATAAATAATTAGGCCACAGTCTGAACTCTGACACTTAAGAAACCCTATGTAAGACTGTTTAAAACAAAGTAAGAGCGGTTTGATTAATTAACGAGCACATACTTGTGACATTGTGGCTTACACTTGAATCATACAAACACACGAAGGACAAAGGAACGGACAAAGAAGAGAAAATATCAGTCAGTCAGTCATTAGAATGTCCCTTGCGGAACTTTGCCTCTCTAACAGCTCTCCTGTAGGCTTCTCGGTTGTAAGCAAGATGGCCTACTGCTGATGCATCCTTTTGTAGATTATCAACCATATCTTGCACCCACCTTCGCTTGGTCTTCCTCTCTTTCTTTTTCCCATTATGTACCCTTCCAAGACGGAGAAAATATCAATTCACGTTAATGAGATAAGAAAGAAATATAGAAAACAAACATATAGAAAAATAGAGTACCGAACTGTGACTTGCAAGAAGCTGCGATTGAGTATGCAAGTAGTGAAGTTTGTGTCTGTTAAAAAAAAGACTTGTGAAAGTGTGATACCAGTCTTACTGACTGGTGTAAAGACGGGTGTGGAAAGAGAGTGAGAGGAATGGAGAGAGAGAGAGAGAGAGAGAGAGAGAGAGAGAAAGAGAGAGCATAGAAAAAAATGAATGTAGTTGAGAGAAAAATATTTGTGGTATAGTACGTTGAAGGTTCTAGAATATCAGTAACATGTGAGAAAAGAGTAGACAAGAACTTAGTAAAGGTAATAGTGGGAGGTAGAATGTAACACAGGTAATGGGGGCGGGGAGAATAGCAGGAGGTGGACGCAGGGGAATTGTGGTTCTGTCCTGGCCACGTGACCCGTCTTTTACTGTGACGTAATCATTTTATTTGGGTTAGCGTAGACACGGCATACATGGAGGCCAGCATTGATCACGGCAGATTGTTCGCCTGTTGCTGGGTTATAGGAAAGCGGTGGGAGAAAACAGTGATTCTGTTCCTTGGCGCCAATCTGAAGTGGCCACTGAACCTCAGGTCTGGCTCCTGTAGGTAGCTGGAGTCTTCGTGTGAAAGGATAGTCTGATCGGTATGGGTTCTGTAGGTAGCTGGAGTCTAAGTGTGAAAGGATCGTCTGGCCAGTCTATCTCCTGTAGTAGCTGGAGTCTACGTGTGAAAGAATCGTCTAGGTGGTCTAGTTCCTGTAGATAGCTGGAGTCTACGTGTGAAAGGATCGTCTGGCCGGTCTAGGTTCTGTAGGTAGCTGGAGTCTACGTGTGAAAGAATCGTCTGGCCGGGCTAGTTCCTGTAGGTAGCTGGAGTCTACGTGTGAAAGGATCGTCTGGTCAATCGCGGGGTTTGACACTTCCTGTAGAAAGGGGAGGTGTTTCCCATCTGTGCTTGGAACAACACTTTTGTTGTAGGTGTCAACAGTGACTAAATGTTCCACTATCGATCATATCATCCCCGAGCAGGTGACAGACTGTAGAGAATCCGCGGCTTTTTAGTGACAGATCACTAAGTCAAGGTTTTCACCCTAAAACAGTGAGAGCAGCTAAGTTACGTTCATATGTGTTGTCTGATACGTGGAAGCCCTCCAAGGTCATAGCCTGATGGTTCCGCACTTAATTTGAGGCATGTTTCGCTGGCCTCTGTGCAAAGTAATGTACTCCCCCCCCCCACCATTTCCTTCTCATCAATGCAATTAATGTTATGAATTAAAGTATACATGCACTTGAGGCCTTTTGGACAGTCCCAGGTGGGCCCATGCGTTAAGATAGCACTGGGTATATGACACATAGGCAATTTGAATAACTACTGTATAAGTATATAACTGTACACGAAACCATAGAGGTAAATATGTTTTTTTTTTTGTATCAGACATCAAACAATGTCACGCTGATCATAGAAGCCGCCTAGCGCTTGAGAACGGCTATATTCAGGAATATGAGATACTGGAACCTCATGGTTTGAACTAACAATTCAGCTACACCTAGCAATCCCCTTTTCCACAATTATAATTCCTCTGCTCTAAGTTCCACTCTTTCTCAATTGTAACACACAACATCAGATTACAACCTCTCTACCGCAACTATAATCACCTGTTCCCCCTTCTCCAAGATAGATTATTTACAACCCACCTATCCCAAAACACAAGACTTCATTTAAAGATTCTCTACACTCCACCATGTGCACTTCTAATCACAGACTCATACAAGTCACAGCTTCTTACAAGTCACAACTTCTTACAAGTCACAGCTAAGTGCTCCATTCATTTTATGTTATTCTATTTTTTCCATTCCTATTTTTTACATAGCATTCACGTGAATTTATATTTTACCTTCTCTCTCTATTTCTTCGTCCTGTATGTTTTTGTATGATTAAGGTTTACACTGACGCGTCACAACTGTAAGCTCGTTGAGTAATAAACCTGTTTCTACTATTTTCCTAGTTTATATAATCTTGTACATCCATGTGATACCGAGTCCGCTGTCTAAGTATTTCCACCAAGAATAATCTTTCGTAGCCTCTGAAATTCGCTGCTTTGGGGTAAGTATAAAACACCGGAAGAACTGCCAGTTGTCAGTTGTTTCTTTAGATCAAGAGAAACCATTTAATAGAGGGTCTCACCAATACTTGCACAAGACATTAATCCATTGTAACATAGGAAAATACTTTAGAGAATGGATTCACATTCTCTACTCCAAGCTTCAGAGCAAAAGTATTAGTAAACCATACGCTTAAGCAGACTTTCAGCTGACTAGATCTGCTAGGCAGGCCTGTGCCCTCTACGTTCTCACTCTAGAAGCACTTCTAGAGAAAGTTAGAGAAGACAAAACGATCCAGGGAACATTCATACCAGGGAGAGATAAAATAAAGTTGCTTGAGTAAGCAGATGACACTTTCTTCTGCTCACCAACAGACAGATCATGACACACATTTTATACATCTTCATTGATATTGCTAAAGGTAGTGGAGCCAAACTCAAGGCACAGAAATCAACAGTCATGAGTCATAAACGACGATACAAAAGGGAGTTCCCCTTCCATCTCATGCACACAAGCAACATAAAACTGCACGGCATCACTTCCCCGTCACACTTAAACAAGACACATCAGCCCACATGTGAGCAGGTCACAGACATGTTACGGATACAAAAGTGGAACAGTTTTTGGTAGAAGCATCATAGTGAACACACACATCACATTAACAATAATCCACATCTCTAGGTACTAGGCTATTCACAACAAATAATCAAGAAAAGCAATAGATCAGATGCTTCATTTTCAGATAAAAGTATATACAGCGTTAAAAATAAGGTCCTCATAGAAGAGAAACCAGAAAGAGGGATTGTCATACAAGACAAAAACAAAAACAAAGCAATCAGGATCAGTCACACGGGTCGTATCAACAGACACCCAAAGTAACATCCACTAGCTCACTACTGCGTAAGACTTAGATTATCTTACTCCCACCAAAGTAACATCCACTAGCTCACTACTACATAAGACTTAGATTATCTTAGTCCCACCAAAGTAACATCCACTAGCTCACTACTGCGTAAGACTTAGATTATCTTACTCCCACCAAAGCAGCATCCACTAGATCACTACTACGTAAGACTTAGATTATCTTAGTCCCACAAAAATAACATACACTAGCTCACTACTAAGTAAGACTTAGATTATCTTACTCACACCAAAGCAGCCTCCACTAGATCACTACTACGTAAGACTTAGAGTATCTTAGTCCCACAAAAATAACATACACTAGCTCACTACTAAGTAAGACTTAGATTATCTTAGTCCCACAAAAGTAACATCCCACATACAAACATCTAGTTAGAGAGCAGCGGAGGAAGTGAAAGAGAGAAGAGAGAGGAAGTGCGGAAGAGAAGGGAGAGGAACTGTGAGAGACAGAAATGATGAGGAAGTGGGAGAAGAGAGAGAAAGCGAGAGAGAGAGAGAGAGAAGTAAATGAGACAGATAGAAAGGGAGAGGGAGTGAGAGAGAATGGGAGAGGGGGAGAGAAAGAATGAGAAGGGAGTGATAGAGTGAAGGAGAGAGGAACTGAGAGAGAGAGAGGGGGGAGAGAGAGACAGAGAGAGAAAGTTAAATACAGAAATGAAGGTTATGCTAGAGACATGTAATTTAAGGTATACATTTCAGCTTTAAGTTAAAGACAAACTGTAAGAGATACACTAACCACCAACAGCCACATCTTAAGATAAAGACAAACCATTTAATAGAGGGTCTCACCAATACTTGCACAAGACATTAATCCATTGTAACATAGGAAAATACTTTAGAGAATGGATTCACATTCTCTACTCCAAGCTTCAGAGCAAAAGTATTAGTAAACCATACGCTTAAGCAGACTTTCAGCTGACTAGATCTGCTAGGCAGGCCTGTGCCCTCTACGTTCTCACTCTAGAAGCACTTCTAGAGAAAGTTAGAGAAGACAAAACGATCCAGGGAACATTCATACCAGGGAGAGATAAAATAAAGTTGCTTGAGTAAGCAGATGACACTTTCTTCTGCTCACCAACAGACAGATCATGACACACATTTATACATCTTCATTGATATTGCTAAAGGTAGTGGAGCCAAACTCAAGGCACAGAAATCAACAGTCATGAGTCATAAACGACGATACAAAAGGGAGTTCCCTTCCATCTCATGCACACAAGCAACATAAAACTGCACGGCATCACTTCCCCGTCACACTTAAACAAGACACATCAGCCCACATGTGAGCAGGTCACAGACATGTTACGGATACAAAAGTGGAACAGTTTTTGGTAGAAGCATCATAGTGAACACACACATCACATTAACAATAATCCACATCTCTAGGTACTAGGCTATTCACAACAAATAATCAAGAAAAGCAATAGATCAGATGCTTCATTTTCAGATAAAAGTATATACAGCGTTAAAAATAAGGTCCTCATAGAAGAGAAACCAGAAAGAGGGATTGTCATACAAGACAAAAACAAAAACAAAGCAATCAGGATCAGTCACACGGGTCGTATCAACAGACACCCAAAGTAACATCCACTAGCTCACTACTGCGTAAGACTTAGATTATCTTACTCCCACCAAAGTAACATCCACTAGCTCACTACTACATAAGACTTAGATTATCTTAGTCCCACCAAAGTAACATCCACTAGCTCACTACTGCGTAAGACTTAGATTATCTTACTCCCACCAAAGCAGCATCCACTAGATCACTACTACGTAAGACTTAGATTATCTTAGTCCCACAAAAATAACATACACTAGCTCACTACTAAGTAAGACTTAGATTATCTTACTCACACCAAAGCAGCCTCCACTAGATCACTACTACGTAAGACTTAGAGTATCTTAGTCCCACAAAAATAACATACACTAGCTCACTACTAAGTAAGACTTAGATTATCTTAGTCCCACAAAAGTAACATCCCACATACAAACATCTAGTTAGAGAGCAGCGGAGGAAGTGAAAGAGAGAAGAGAGAGGAAGTGCGGAAGAGAAGGGAGAGGAACTGTGAGAGACAGAAATGATGAGGAAGTGGGAGAAGAGAGAGAAAGCGAGAGAGAGAGAGAGAGAAGTAAATGAGACAGATAGAAAGGGAGAGGGAGTGAGAGAGAATGGGAGAGGGGGAGAGAAAGAATGAGAAGGGAGTGATAGAGTGAAGGAGAGAGGAACTGAGAGAGAGAGAGAGGGGGGAGAGAGAGACAGAGAGAGAAAGTTAAATACAGAAATGAAGGTTATGCTAGAGACATGTAATTTAAGGTATACATTTCAGCTTTAAGTTAAAGACAAACTGTAAGAGATACACTAACCACCAACAGCCACATCTTAAGATAAAGACAAACTGTAAGAGATACACTAACCACCAACAGCCACAGCTTAAGATAAAGACAAACTGTAAGAGATACACTAGCCACCAACAGCCACAGCTTAAGATAAAGACAAACTGTAAGAGATACACTAACCACCAACAGCCACAGCTTAAGATAAAGACAAACTGTAAGAGATACACTAGCCACCAACAGCCACAGCTTAAGATAAAGACAAACTGTAAGAGATACACTAACCACCAACAGCCACAGCTTAAGATAAAGACAAACTGTAAGAGATACACTAACCACCAACAGCCACAGCTTAAGATAAAGACAAAATGTAAGAGATACACTAACCACTAACAGCCACCTTCGCTTGGTCTTCCTCTCTTTCTTTTTCCCATTATGTACCCTTCCAAGACGGAGAAAATATCAATTCACGTTAATGAGATATAAGAAAGAAATATAGAAAACAAAACATATAGAAAAATAGAGTACCGAACTGTGACTTGCAAGAAGCTGCGATTGAGTATGCAAGTAGTGAAGTATTGTGTCTGTTAAAAAAAAGACTTGTGAAAGTGTGATACCAGTCTTACTGACTGGTGTAAAGACGGGTGTGGAAAGAGAGTGAGAGGAATGGAGAGAGAGAGAGAGAGAGAGAGAGAGAGAGAGAAAGAGAGAGCATAGAAAAAAATGAATGTAGTTGAGAGAAAAATATTTGTGGTATAGTACGTTGAAGGTTCTAGAATATCAGTAACATGTGAGAAAAGAGTAGACAAGAACTTAGTAAAGGTAATAGTGGGAGGTAGAATGTAACACAGGTAATGGGGGCGGGGAGAATAGCAGGAGGTGGACGCAGGGGAATTGTGGTTCTGTCCTGGCCACGTGACCCGTCTTTTACTGTGACGTAATCATTTTATTTGGGTTAGCGTAGACACGGCATACATGGAGGCCAGCATTGATCACGGCAGATTGTTCGCCTGTTGCTGGGTTATAGGAAAGCGGTGGGAGAAAACAGTGATTCTGTTCCTTGGCGCCAATCTGAAGTGGCCACTGAACCTCAGGTCTGGCTCCTGTAGGTAGCTGGAGTCTTCGTGTGAAAGGATAGTCTGATCGGTATGGGTTCTGTAGGTAGCTGGAGTCTAAGTGTGAAAGGATCGTCTGGCCAGTCTATCTCCTGTAGGTAGCTGGAGTCTACGTGTGAAAGAATCGTCTAGGTGGTCTAGTTCCTGTAGATAGCTGGAGTCTACGTGTGAAAGGATCGTCTGGCCGGTCTAGGTTCTGTAGGTAGCTGGAGTCTACGTGTGAAAGAATCGTCTGGCCGGGCTAGTTCCTGTAGGTAGCTGGAGTCTACGTGTGAAAGGATCGTCTGGTCAATCGCGGGGTTTGACACTTCCTGTAGAAAGGGGAGGTGTTTCCCATCTGTGCTTGGAACAACACTTTTGTTGTAGGTGTCAACAGTGACTAAATGTTCCACTATCGATCATATCATCCCCGAGCAGGTGACAGACTGTAGAGAATCCGCGGCTTTTAATAGTGACAGATCACTAAGTCAAGGTTTTCACCCTAAAACAGTGAGAGCAGCTAAGTTACGTTCATATGTGTTGTCTGATACGTGGAAGCCCTCCAAGGTCATAGCCTGATGGTTCCGCACTTAATTTGAGGCATGTTTCGCTGGCCTCTGTGCAAAGTAATGTACTCCCCCCCCCCACCATTTCCTTCTCATCAATGCAATTAATGTTATGAATTAAAGTATACATGCACTTGAGGCCTTTTGGACAGTCCCCAGGTGGGCCCATGCGTTAAGATAGCACTGGGTATATGACACATAGGCAATTTGAATAACTACTGTATAAGTATATAACTGTACACGAAACCATAGAGGTAAATATGTTTTTTTTTTTGTATCAGACATCAAACAATGTCACGCTGATCATAGAAGCCGCCTAGCGCTTGAGAACGGCTATATTCAGGAATATGAGATACTGGAACCTCATGGTTTGAACTAACAATTCAGCTACACCTAGCAATCCCCTTTTCCACAATTATAATTCCTCTGCTCTAAGTTCCACTCTTTCTCAATTGTAACACACAACATCAGATTACAACCTCTCTACCGCAACTATAATCACCTGTTCCCCCTTCTCCAAGATAGATTATTTACAACCCACCTATCCCAAAACACAAGACTTCATTTAAAGATTCTCTACACTCCACCATGTGCACTTCTAATCACAGACTCATACAAGTCACAGCTTCTTACAAGTCACAACTTCTTACAAGTCACAGCTAAGTGCTCCATTCATTTTATGTTATTCTATTTTTTCCATTCCTATTTTTTACATAGCATTCACGTGAATTTATATTTTACCTTCTCTCTCTATTTCTTCGTCCTGTATGTTTTTGTATGATTAAGGTTTACACTGACGCGTCACAACTGTAAGCTCGTTGAGTAATAAACCTGTTTCTACTATTTTCCTAGTTTATATAATCTTGTACATCCATGTGATACCGAGTCCGCTGTCTAAGTATTTCCACCAAGTAATCTTTCGTAGCCTCTGAAATTCGCTGCTTTGGGGTAAGTATAAAACACCGGAAGAACTGCCAGTTGTCAGTTGTTTCTTTAGATCAAGACAAACTGTAAGAGATACACTAGGCACCAACAGCCACAGCTTAAGATAAAGACAAACTGTAAGAGATACACTAGCCACCAACAGCCAGCCTTAAGCTAAGGTAAACACTATGAGATACACTAACCACCAACAGCCAGCCTTAAGCTAAGGTAAACACTATGAGATACACTAATCACAAACAGCCAGGTCTTAGCCTAGGAATGTAAAAAATTCTCGTCATAAGAAACAGATAAAGACTTTTCTCATAAAAATGTGGCTCATGATGACAACCACAAACATCACACAAATGAGTTTTTAAATCACACAACGTGGGATCATAATAGATCACAAAACTATGTCTGTGAATAAGAGACAGAGAGAGAGAGAGAGGGAGATAGAGAGAGAGAGAGAGAAATAGAGAGCGAAAGTGAGAAAGAGAGAGACGAAAGAAAGCGAGTGAGAGAAAGAGAATGAGGGAGAGAGAAAGAGTGATAGAGAAAGAGATAGAGACAGATAGAAGAAAGAGAAAGAGACAGAGGGAGAAAAGTGAGAGAGAGAGAGAGAGAGAGAGAGAGAGAGAGAGAATTAGACAAGGAGAGAAAGGAGGACGAAAGGTTTATTTTTGTACTTGTATCGTATGTTAGTGTGGTGATATGACACGATAACTGGAGAGTGTATTATGCTTACTATTGATTAAGGGAATTGTCCGTACTGTACCTTTCTATTTTATGGTGTATGGTTTTATTTTTGCTAAAGATTGTGTGCTTGGCTAGAGATATTTGTAATAGAGAGCCTGTGTATTGAAGTTTTACATAGTCAGACGCTAGGTTAAATACCTGCCTGGACGGAGGTGAGTGGATCCCAGTGAGCAGTGAGTTTGTCATTTGATGAAAGGGAGAAGTCTATCTATCTATCTATCTATCTATCTATCTATCTATCTATCTATCTATCTATCTATCTATCTATCTATCTATCTATCTATCTATCTATCTATCTATCCGTCTGCCTGCCTGTATGTCTGTCTGTTTGTCTGTCTGTCTATCTATCTATCTATCTATCTATCTATCTATCTATCTATCTATCTATCTATCTATCTATCTATCTATCTATCTATCTATCTATCTATCTATCTATCTATCTATCTATCTATATTCCTGTGTTTGTTGTCCTTGGTATATATCTCCTCAGTTTGTTCACACCATTGTCGCCTGGTTATTACTCTATTTACTGGTTGACATATTATGTTGCTATCACTCTGACGTGTCAATATCCTAAGATGAACTCACCATCTGGATCATCTAGATCACGCATTAAACTCATGATCCCTGACAAAGTCCTATGACTCTCATCTTATGACTCGAAAGCCATCAGGTTATTTCTAAAAGTGCATAGTTCTAAATGTAACGTGTTAGATCTTGTTATAAAGTATTATCACCGAATGTGTAAGAATGTGATGTTAGAAGAATGAAAATGTATTTGTGTGTGTGTGTATGCATGTGTGTGTGCGCACTATCTCTTTATATATTACCTATCATGTAGTTTATTATCCGATCTCTTCAGATTAATTATCTCTCACGTAGTTTATTATCTGATATTTGTGAATGTAATAGTTTTACTTTGGATTCTTAAATACCTTTATGGAATAATGTGTATACTTATATTAAACAGAGTGTGTGGGATGAATGGAGTGATGAAGAGCAGAATATAAGACGAGGCTGCCAGCTCAATTCTTCACATACTGAAGAAACTTTTCAGGAGCTGCAGACAAATGGCAAAGACTGTCTTTTGACATGTTGAGATGTTGTCTTTTGTGATCAGCTCCAAGAAGTTTCGGCACCTATGGAGCAGAGACCCTTATCATTTGAAGATCGTTGTGAATAATGGCATGGACACGTTCTTGGGAGGTGCTCATCTCAGTAGCAGTGTACCGCTCAGTTAGTCGTCGATCCTCCATTATCATGTCATGGATTCTTCCGGTGGTTTCATAGGTAGTTACCGTTCTTGGTCTTCCTGAGTGGCTATCATCTTCCTGACTCTACCTTCCATGTTTGAATTGAGCTGCCCATTTGTTCACTATGCTGTAAGAAGGGGCACTCTCCCCTAGAGTCTCTAAGAAACAGATAAAGACTTTTCTCATAAAAATGTGGCTCATGATGACAACCACAAACATCACACAAATGAGTTTTTAAATCACACAACGTGGGATCATAATAGATCACAAAACTATGTCTGTGAATAAGAGACAGAGAGAGAGAGAGAGGGAGATAGAGAGAGAGAGAGAGAAATAGAGAGCGAAAGTGAGAAAGAGAGAGACGAAAGAAAGCGAGTGAGAGAAAGAGAATGAGGGAGAGAGAAAGAGTGATAGAGAAAGAGATAGAGACAGATAGAAGAAAGAGAAAGAGACAGAGGGAGAAAAGTGAGAGAGAGAGAGAGAGAGAGAGAGAGAGAGAGAGAATTAGACAAGGAGAGAAAGGAGGACGAAAGGTTTATTTTTGTACTTGTATCGTATGTTAGTGTGGTGATATGACACGATAACTGGAGAGTGTATTATGCTTACTATTGATTAAGGGAATTGTCCGTACTGTACCTTTCTATTTTATGGTGTATGGTTTTATTTTTGCTAAAGATTGTGTGCTTGGCTAGAGATATTTGTAATAGAGAGCCTGTGTATTGAAGTTTTACATAGTCAGACGCTAGGTTAAATACCTGCCTGGACGGAGGTGAGTGGATCCCAGTGAGCAGTGAGTTTGTCATTTGATGAAAGGGAGAAGTCTATCTATATATCTATCTATCTATCTATCTATCTATCTATCTATCTATATATCTATCTATCTATCTATCTCTATCTATCTATCTATCTATCTATCCGTCTGCCTGCCTGTATGTCTGTCTGTTTGTCTGTCTGTCTATCTATCTATATATCTATCTATCTATCTATCTATCTATCTATCTATCTATCTATCTATCTATCTATCTATCTATCTATCTATCTATCTATCTATCTATCTATCTATCTATTCCTGTGTTTGTTGTCCTTGGTATATATCTCCTCAGTTTGTTCACACCATTGTCGCCTGGTTATTACTCTATTTACTGGTTGACATATTATGTTGCTATCACTCTGACGTGTCAATATCCTAAGATGAACTCACCATCTGGATCATCTAGATCACGCATTAAACTCATGATCCCTGACAAAGTCCTATGACTCTCATCTTATGACTCGAAAGCCATCAGGTTATTTCTAAAAGTGCATAGTTCTAAATGTAACGTGTTAGATCTTGTTATAAAGTATTATCACCGAATGTGTAAGAATGTGATGTTAGAAGAATGAAAATGTATTTGTGTGTGTGTGTATGCATGTGTGTGTGCGCACTATCTCTTTATATTAATTACCTATCATGTAGTTTATTATCCGATCTCTTCAGATTAATTATCTCTCACGTAGTTTATTATCTGATATTTGTGAATGTAATAGTTTTACTTTGGATTCTTAAATACCTTTATGGAATAATGTGTATACTTATATTAAACAGAGTGTGTGGGATGAATGGAGTGATGAAGAGCAGAATATAAGACGAGGCTGCCAGCTCAATTCTTCACATACTGAAGAAACTTTTCAGGAGCTGCAGACAAATGGCAAAGACTGTCTTTTGACATGTTGAGATGTTGTCTTTTGTGATCAGCTCCAAGAAGTTTCGGCACCTATGGAGCAGAGACCCTTATCATTTGAAGATCGTTGTGAATAATGGCATGGACACGTTCTTGGGAGGTGCTCATCTCAGTAGCAGTGTACCGCTCAGTTAGTCGTCGATCCTCCATTATCATGTCATGGATTCTTCCGGTGGTTTCATAGGTAGTTACCGTTCTTGGTCTTCCTGAGTGGCTATCATCTTCCTGACTCTACCTTCCATGTTTGAATTGAGCTGCCCATTTGTTCACTATGCTGTAAGAAGGGGCACTCTCCCCTAGAGTCTCTACCATATCCTCATGGGTCTCCTTCGATGATAAGCTCTTGATGCAGAGGTAGCGAATGACTGCTCGATGAGAAATTGTATCAATTTCTGCCACCCCTTATCAGTTCAGTAGCCTGTAAAAAAATGATTGAAGTTAATTTCTTGAAATTTGGTATTTAATATTTCATTAACTTGATCTACAAATGCACCTAATATCAACTGTGTGTTTCAAGTATTTGTACCTTGGGCCGCGAACTTATCAATCACCCCTTGTATGTTTATTAAGAGCTTACATGTTACCGGTGTCAACGTACGGATGCGGAACATGGACTCTTAAATCACTAGAAAGAGAATATTTACTTTGGAAATGAAATGTTGCAGTAGGGTACTCAGAATATCATGAAGTGGAAGAAAATGAAATAAAATTATACTGACGGGATTATGTTGTGTAGAAAACTGGCTTGTAAGCACCATCACTGTTAAAAAGATTGAGATACATCGGCCACGCGAAGAGATATAATGGATTGGTGAGACTGATAGCAGAAGGCATAATGCCCGGCAGAGGGAAAAATGTTAGACCTCATCTCTGTACATCATAGAAAGTCTGAATATGTTATTTCGAGATATCAGCTTGCTCAAGGCCGCATTGCTTTGAGGACTGCACTGAGAAGGACAACGTTCTGGAAAGTACATGCCACATGACGCACATATATCTTCTCGATTTAATGCAAATATTACTTGAGCTCTATACGTTGTCCGGATTTAATGCAAATATGACACAGCAGGGGACTATACACCCACTGAAATAATTAAAGAAAAGAATGTGTTTCCCTCTTTGCCTCACTATCCCCCCTACCCCGTCATCCTCTCACCTTCCCTTCCTTTCTCAAGCTGCTGTATCGGTCCTTAAACTTCGGACTCCCTATTAGGGGCTGATCTTAAAGACTATGATTGACAAGGTTCTGTAAGATGTTATTTTTAGTCCCTAACTAGAACGCTCATGTACCGTCGATCCTGCTCGCCGAGGTTATTGACAAACTGTCAACTTCTCAGTTATATTCTGTCAGGCTGTTCTAATTGCGGCTTTTCTTGCCAATCACAACATGCTCCTCCTACTGAAAAAAGACAGTGGACTTCGCTCTTGTCTTTGTCTGTCATAGCCCCGCCTCTTCTCGATACAGTCTGACAACATTTGCATATACCGTACAGTGAGTGGCTATCGGCAAGCAAGATCGATAAATATAATCTAAACGTACACAAGCAAACAATCAAACAAACAAAACAAACACATAAACAGACAAGCAAACAAACAAAAAACACACAAACAAATAAACAAACAAACGCAAAAAGACATGCATAAAAAACAAACGTACACACAAGCAAGCAAACAAACAAACAAATAAGCAAACAAGCACTCAAACAAACACACAAACAAGCAAATAAACAAACGCACAAACAAGCAAGCAAAGAAATAAGCAAACAAACTAACAAACAAACACAAAAAACAAGCAAACAAACGCACAAAGAAGCAAGCAAACATACAAATAAGCAAGCAAATAAACAAACAAACACACAAACAGGCAAGCAAACAAACAAACCAGTAAAGAAACAACGTAACAAGCATAATACTCACAAAAGAAGATGATACACCCGCTCTGTAACGAAGTGTAGGCTACAACTGGAAACACTGAATGTTGAACAACTGCAAATAATCTTCATAATAACCAGTTATTTTTCTGTGTTGATTAGACCTTCTTCTTATCTATTGTTTCATCTACTAGCAGTCTTTCTTCTTTCAAGTAAAGAACGCATGAAAATACTGCATTTAGATTTTGTTTTCTGTTATCCCGATAATCTGACCAGAATATTTGTTCTAGATGTAAAACACTTTAGCAGACAGAGCACTTATTCTGTTACTTTCATTGACCCTACATTATACACAAGGGAACTTATCAGAACTCAGGGAATACATGAGCCAAGGAAGGGAAATAACTTTTGTTGTTTGAGAACTTTCTTTAACAAATATTTGTTTTTAAAATACGTTGTCCACAGAGAGAGAGAGAGAGAGAGAGAGAGAGAGAGAGAGAGAGAGAGAGAGAGAGAGAGAGAGAGAGAGAGAGAGAGAGAGAGAGAGAGAGAGAGAGAGAGAGAGAGAGAGAGAGAGAGAGAGAGAGAGAGAGAGAGAGAGAGAATTAGACAAGGAGAGAAAGGAGGACGAAAGGTTTATTTTTGTACTTGTATCGTATGTTAGTGTGGTGATATGACACGATAACTGGAGAGTGTATTATGCTTACTATTGATTAAGGGAATTGTCCGTACTGTACCTTTCTATTTTATGGTGTATGGTTTTATTTTTGCTAAAGATTGTGTGCTTGGCTAGAGATATTTGTAATAGAGAGCCTGTGTATTGAAGTTTTACATAGTCAGACGCTAGGTTAAATACCTGCCTGGACGGAGGTGAGTGGATCCCAGTGAGCAGTGAGTTTGTCATTTGATGAAAGGGAGAAGTCTATCTATCTATCTATCTATCTATCTATCTATCTATCTATCTATCTATCTATCTATCTATCTATCTATCTATCTATCTATCTATCTATCTATCCGTCTGCCTGCCTGTATGTCTGTCTGTTTGTCTGTCTGTCTATCTATCTATCTATCTATCTATCTATCTATCTATCTATCTATCTATCTATCTATCTATCTATCTATCTATCTATCTATCTATCTATCTATCTATCTATCTATCTATCTATCTATTCCTGTGTTTGTTGTCCTTGGTATATATCTCCTCAGTTTGTTCACACCATTGTCGCCTGGTTATTACTCTATTTACTGGTTGACATATTATGTTGCTATCACTCTGACGTGTCAATATCCTAAGATGAACTCACCATCTGGATCATCTAGATCACGCATTAAACTCATGATCCCTGACAAAGTCCTATGACTCTCATCTTATGACTCGAAAGCCATCAGGTTATTTCTAAAAGTGCATAGTTCTAAATGTAACGTGTTAGATCTTGTTATAAAGTATTATCACCGAATGTGTAAGAATGTGATGTTAGAAGAATGAAAATGTATTTGTGTGTGTGTGTATGCATGTGTGTGTGCGCACTATCTCTTTATATTAATTACCTATCATGTAGTTTATTATCCGATCTCTTCAGATTAATTATCTCTCACGTAGTTTATTATCTGATATTTGTGAATGTAATAGTTTTACTTTGGATTCTTAAATACCTTTATGGAATAATGTGTATACTTATATTAAACAGAGTGTGTGGGATGAATGGAGTGATGAAGAGCAGAATATAAGACGAGGCTGCCAGCTCAATTCTTCACATACTGAAGAAACTTTTCAGGAGCTGCAGACAAATGGCAAAGACTGTCTTTTGACATGTTGAGATGTTGTCTTTTGTGATCAGCTCCAAGAAGTTTCGGCACCTATGGAGCAGAGACCCTTATCATTTGAAGATCGTTGTGAATAATGGCATGGACACGTTCTTGGGAGGTGCTCATCTCAGTAGCAGTGTACCGCTCAGTTAGTCGTCGATCCTCCATTATCATGTCATGGATTCTTCCGGTGGTTTCATAGGTAGTTACCGTTCTTGGTCTTCCTGAGTGGCTATCATCTTCCTGACTCTACCTTCCATGTTTGAATTGAGCTGCCCATTTGTTCACTATGCTGTAAGAAGGGGCACTCTCCCCTAGAGTCTCTACCATATCCTCATGGGTCTCCTTCGATGATAAGCTCTTGATGCAGAGGTAGCGAATGACTGCTCGATGAGAAATTGTATCAATTTCTGCCACCCCTTATCAGTTCAGTAGCCTGTAAAAAAATGATTGAAGTTAATTTCTTGAAATTTGGTATTTAATATTTCATTAACTTGATCTACAAATGCACCTAATATCAACTGTGTGTTTCAAGTATTTGTACCTTGGGCCGCGAACTTATCAATCACCCCTTGTATGTTTATTAAGAGCTTACATGTTACCGGTGTCAACGTACGGATGCGGAACATGGACTCTTAAATCACTAGAAAGAGAATATTTACTTTGGAAATGAAATGTTGCAGTAGGGTACTCAGAATATCATGAAGTGGAAGAAAATGAAATAAAATTATACTGACGGGATTATGTTGTGTAGAAAACTGGCTTGTAAGCACCATCACTGTTAAAAAGATTGAGATACATCGGCCACGCGAAGAGATATAATGGATTGGTGAGACTGATAGCAGAAGGCATAATGCCCGGCAGAGGGAAAAATGTTAGACCTCATCTCTGTACATCATAGAAAGTCTGAATATGTTATTTCGAGATATCAGCTTGCTCAAGGCCGCATTGCTTTGAGGACTGCACTGAGAAGGACAACGTTCTGGAAAGTACATGCCACATGACGCACATATATCTTCTCGATTTAATGCAAATATTACTTGAGCTCTATACGTTGTCCGGATTTAATGCAAATATGACACAGCAGGGGACTATACACCCACTGAAATAATTAAAGAAAAGAATGTGTTTCCCTCTTTGCCTCACTATCCCCCCTACCCCGTCATCCTCTCACCTTCCCTTCCTTTCTCAAGCTGCTGTATCGGTCCTTAAACTTCGGACTCCCTATTAGGGGCTGATCTTAAAGACTATGATTGACAAGGTTCTGTAAGATGTTATTTTAGTCCCTAACTAGAACGCTCATGTACCGTCGATCCTGCTCGCCGAGGTTATTGACAAACTGTCAACTTCTCAGTTATATTCTGTCAGGCTGTTCTAATTGCGGCTTTTCTTGCCAATCACAACATGCTCCTCCTACTGAAAAAAGACAGTGGACTTCGCTCTTGTCTTTGTCTGTCATAGCCCCGCCTCTTCTCGATACAGTCTGACAACATTTGCATATACCGTACAGTGAGTGGCTATCGGCAAGCAAGATCGATAAATATAATCTAAACGTACACAAGCAAACAATCAAACAAACAAACAAACACATAAACAGACAAGCAAACAAACAAAAAACACACAAACAAATAAACAAACAAACGCAAAAAGACATGCATAAAAAACAAACGTACACACAAGCAAGCAAACAAACAAACAAATAAGCAAACAAGCACTCAAACAAACACACAAACAAGCAAATAAACAAACGCACAAACAAGCAAGCAAAGAAATAAGCAAACAAACTAACAAACAAACACAAAAAACAAGCAAACAAACGCACAAAGAAGCAAGCAAACATACAAATAAGCAAGCAAATAAACAAACAAACACACAAACAGGCAAGCAAACAAACAAACCAGTAAAGAAACAACGTAACAAGCATAATACTCACAAAAGAAGATGATACACCCGCTCTGTAACGAAGTGTAGGCTACAACTGGAAACACTGAATGTTGAACAACTGCAAATAATCTTCATAATAACCAGTTATTTTTCTGTGTTGATTAGACCTTCTTCTTATCTATTGTTTCATCTACTAGCAGTCTTTCTTCTTTCAAGTAAAGAACGCATGAAAATACTGCATTTAGATTTTGTTTTCTGTTATCCCGATAATCTGACCAGAATATTTGTTCTAGATGTAAAACACTTTAGCAGACAGAGCACTTATTCTGTTACTTTCATTGACCCTACATTATACACAAGGGAACTTATCAGAACTCAGGGAATACATGAGCCAAGGAAGGGAAATAACTTTTGTTGTTTGAGAACTTTCTTTAACAAATATTTGTTTTTAAAATACGTTGTCCACTTTTATTTTGAAGAAAATTTTCCTGGATCAATGTATGTTGCCATTTATTGCTGCAGAGTCTGTTCTTTATATAATCTAGTCAGAAAGTTTCAGCATCTTAAACTTAAAGTTGCCGGGGATCTGAAAGTTTTAGAGCATGTAATATCTATTTGTCCTGTATCTGTTTTACGGTTGATTTGACTGAGACCTTTATCTGTGAAAGTCCAACTGATTCTTGAATAATGTCATCAGAGAGAATGTATTTGGATCTGGAAGTTGTCACTGAAGATGATACATAATTGCTTACCTCTCATGTTCAGCTGCACACAGATGATCATACTCTCTCAGTTACACAGCAAAGTTTCTTCTTAAAGAGGAGTTTCACCCTGAAGATATCTCTCAAAATAGGACGAGAGTCTCGCTCTGAAGAGGTGGGTCAGAGAAGGAGGAAAATCTCAGTTTGAAGACATGGCTTAGAGTCTCACACTGAAAACATGGCTCAGACTAAGACGATGGTCTCATTCTGTAGATACGGCTCAGAGGAGGACGAGAGTCTCACCCTGAATACATGGCTCAGACAATGTCGAGAGTCTCACCCTGAAGACATGGCCCAGCGTACCATAAGAGTCTCACCCTGAAGACATGGGTCAGACTAGGACGAGAGTCTGGCACAGAAACATGGGTCAGACTAAGTCGAGTGTTTCATATTGAAGACATGGCTCAGACCAGGACGAGGGTCTCATACTAAAGACATGGCTTAGCCTAGGATGAAAGTCTCATCCTTAAGACACGGCCCAGCATAGACGAGAGTCTCGTCCTGAAGACATGGATCAGACTAGGAAGAGATTCTCCCTCTGAACACATGGTTCAGACTAAGACGACAATATCACATTGAAGACATGACTCAGAATAGGAAGAGAGTCTCGCCCCGAACACAAGGCTCAGAATAAGACGAGGGTATCAAACTGAAGACATTGCTCAGACAAGAAGGAAAGTCTCTTTTTAAAGACATGGCTCAGACTAGAACGAGAGTCTCACACTTAAGACTTGGCTCAGCCTAGGAAAAAATTCTCACCCGTAAAACATGGCTCAGCCTAGGATTAGAGTCTCACCTTGAAGACACGCTTCAGATAAGGAGAAAAACCTCAGTTTGCGGACATGGCAGAAACTAAACCGAGTCTCACACTGAAGACACGGTTCAGCCTAGGCCGAGAGTCTCACCCAGAATACTTCGCTCAGCCTAGGACGAGACTCTCACCCTGAAGATATGGCTCAGACTAAGACGAGAGAGCACTGAAGTCATGGCTCAGGCTAGGACGAGAGTCTCACCCTTTCGGAGTAGATAAGAGTCTCACACTGAAGACATGACTCAGACTACGACGAGAGTCTCTCATTGAAGATATGGCTGAGGCTAGGACGAAAGCATCACCCTGCTCGGACTGGGACGAGAGTCTCACTTTGAATACATAGATCAGACTAGGACGAGAGGTTCGCCCTGCTCAGCCTAGGATGAGAGTCTCATTCTGTAGATTCGGCTTAGAGGAGGACGAGAGTCTCACCCCGAATACATGGGTGAGCCTAAAATGAGTGTCTCATGCTGAAAACATGGCTCAGGCAAGAAGGAAAGTCTCTTTTTAAAGACATGGCTCAGACTAGAACGAGAGTCTCACACTTAAGACTTGGCTCAGCCTAGGAAAAAATTCTCACCCGTAAAACATGGCTCAGCCTAGGATTAGAGTCTCACCTTGAAGACACGCTTCAGATAAGGAGAAAAACCTCAGTTTGCGGACATGGCAGAAACTAAACCGAGTCTCACACTGAAGACACGGTTCAGCCTAGGCCGAGAGTCTCACCCAGAATACTTCGCTCAGCCTAGGACGAGACTCTCACCCTGAAGATATGGCTCAGACTAAGACGAGAGAGCACTGAAGTCATGGCTCAGGCTAGGACGAGAGTCTCACCCTTTCGGAGTAGATAAGAGTCTCACACTGAAGACATGACTCAGACTACGACGAGAGTCTCTCATTGAAGATATGGCTGAGGCTAGGACGAAAGCATCACCCTGCTCGGACTGGGACGAGAGTCTCACTTTGAATACATAGATCAGACTAGGACGAGAGGTTCGCCCTGCTCAGCCTAGGATGAGAGTCTCATTCTGTAGATTCGGCTTAGAGGAGGACGAGAGTCTCACCCCGAATACATGGGTGAGCCTAAAATGAGTGTCTCATGCTGAAAACATGGCTCAGGCTAAGAAGAGAGTCTCGCCCTGAACACGAGGCACAGACTAGGACGAGAGTCTCACCCTGAAGACTTGCTCAGCCTAGAACGAAAGTCTTACATTGAAGATATTTCTCAGACCGTAACGAGAGTCTCACCTTGAAGACATGGCTCAGACTAGGATGAGAGCCTCGCCCTGAAGATATGGCTCAGCCTAAAGACGAGAGTCTCACACTGAATACATGACTCAGATTAGGACGAGAGTCTCACACTGAATATATGGATCATACTGGGATAAGAGTGTCACCCTAAAGACATGGCTTAGACTAGGACGATGATTATTAAACAAATGCTGGGAAAGAAGGTGGACAAAATAATGCTACTATATTCTGGGGAAAGAAACTTGAAGAACATAATCTTACTACATTCTGGTGAAAGAAACTTGGAGAACATAATGCTACTACATTCTGGGGAACAAAACTTGGAGAACATAATGCTAATACATTCTGGGGAACAAAACTTGGAGAACATAATGCTAATACATTCTGGAGAACAAAACTTGGAGAACATAATGCTAATACATATTGGGGAACAAAACTTGGAGAACATAATGCTAATACATTCTGGGGAACAAAACTTGGAGAACATAATGCTACTAAATTATGGGGAAAGAAAAGTAGAGAACACAATGTTATTACATTCTGGTGAAGAAAACGTCGAGAACATAATGATATTACATTCTTTGGAAGAAACTTGGAGAACATAATGCTACTACATTCTGGGAAAAGAAACTTGGAGAACATAATGCTTCTACATTCTGGGGAAAGAAACGTAGAGTACATAATGCTCTTAAATTCTAGGGAAGAAAACCTACAGAACATAATGTTATTAAATTCCGTGGAAGAAACTCGTAGAACATAATGCTACTACATTCTGGTGAAGAAGCATGGAGAACATAATGCTACTACATTCTGGTGAAGAAGCATGGAGAACATAATGATACTACATTCTGGGGAAAGAAACATGAAGAGCAATTCTGGGGAATGAAACTTGAGGAAGATAATGCTACTGCATAATGGGGAAAGAAACGTAGAGAACATATTGTTACTACATACTGATGAAAGAAACTTGGAGACCAATTATGTGGAAGGAAACTTGGATAACATAATGCTACTACATTCAGGGGAAGACAACTTGTAGAACATAATGCTACTACATTCAGGGGAAGACAACTTGTAGAACATAATGCTACTACATTCTGAAAAAAAAATGGAGTACAATTCTGGGGAAGCAACTTGGAAAACATAATGCTAATACATTCTGGAGAAGGAAAATCGGAAAATATAATGCTAATACATTCTGGGGAACAAAACTTGGAGAACATAATGTTAATATATTCTGGGAAAAGAAGGTGGTGAACATATTGCTATTACATTCTGGGGAGAGACACAAAGACAGTATAATGCTACTAAATTCTAAAGAAGAAAAAGTAGAGAACATAATGTTACTACATTCTTTGGAAGAAACATGGAGAATATAATGCTACTACATTCTGGGAAAAGAAAGTTGGAGGACATAATGCTACTACATTCTGGGGAAAGAAACATGGAGAACAATTCTGTGGAAGGAAACTTGGAGAACATAATGCTACTATATTCTGGGGAAGACAACTTGGAAAACATAATGCTTCTACATTCTGGGAAAGAAATATGGAGAACAATTCAGGGGAAAGGAACTTGGATAACATAATACTTCTACATTCTGGGGACAGAAACCTGGAGAACATATTGCTAATATATTATGTGGAAAGAAACATGGAGAACAATTCTGGGGAAAGAAACCTGCAGAACACAATGCTACTACATTCTGGGGAAGGAAACGTGGAGAACATAATCTTCCTACATTCTGGGTAAAAAAATTTGTTGAACATAATGCTACTACATTCTGAAGAAATAAATTTGGAGAACATTATGCTACTAACTAATAATGGAGATACAATGAGGGAATTTAAAAGGAGGACATCTATCGCTCTTCAGAAAGTAAAACAAATAAAGAATCTGTGGAGAGGAGCAGACAGAACCACAAAAATAAGATTTTTAAGGGCATGCATCTTTCCCATAGCAACATATGCCTGTGAGACCTGGACACTTAACAAAACAGCTGAGAAACACATAAATGCCTTTGAATGTAAATGCTACAGAAGAGTTCTCCAAATATCGTGGACACAAAAAAGAACAAATATATCCATACTACAAGAGCTTAATATTGAAGAAGGCTGGCTAGTGAAGAGGATTAAAGAGAGAAAACTGAAATATTTTGGACACATTAAACGTCATGATAATTTAGAGAAGACCGTATTGGAAGGTTACATAAAGGGAAAAAGAAAAAGACCAAGACCAAGACGAAGATGGCTGCAAGACATCGTTGACGATCTGGAAATGGATGCAACAGCAGCAGGCCATCTTGCTCACAACCGAGAGGCCTACAGGAGTGCTGTTTGGGAGGCAAAGTTCCGCAAGGGACATGCAAATGAATGAATGAATGCTACTACATTCTGGGGAAGTATAATTGTAGAAAATAATGCTACTACAATCTGGGGAAAGAAATTTGGAGAACATAATGCTATAACTTCTGGGCAAGAAAACTTGGAGAACATATTATTACTACATACTGTAGAAATAAATTTGGAGGAAATAATACTAATACATTCTGGGAAAAGACGGCGGGGAACATAATGCTACTACATTCTGGGGAAAGAAATGTAGAGAACATAATGCTACTAAATTCTAAGGAATAAAATGTAGAGGATATAATTTATTACATTCTGGGGAAGAAAACTTGGAGAACATAGTGATACTACATTCTAGGGAAAGAAACTTGGAGAATATACCGCTGTTACATTCGAGGCAAAGAAACATGAAGAACATAATGCTACTACATTCTTGGAAAGAAATATGGAGAACAATCCTGGGGAAAGGAACTTAATAACGTAATACTACTACATTCTGGGGAAAGAAACGTAAACAAAATAATGCTTCTATATTCTGGGGAGGGAAACGTGGAGAACATAATCTTCCTACATTCTGGGGAAAAAGCTTGGGGAACATAATGCTACTACGTTCTGAAGAAATAAATTTGTAAAACATAATGCTACTACATTCTAGGGAAGAGAACTTGAAAATCATAATTCTACTACATTATGAGAAAGGAAATATGTAGTACAATTCTGGGGAAAGAAACTTGCATAATATAATACTACCACATTCAGGGGAAAGAAACATAGAGAAAATAATGCTACTATATTCTGGGGAGGGAAACTTGGAGAACATAATCTTCCTAGATTCTGGGGAAAAAAACTCGGAGAACATAATGCTACTACATTCTGGGGAGGGCAATTTGGAGAACATAATGTTAATACATTCTGGAGAGAGAAAGATGGAGAGTAATTCTGGGAAATGAAACTTGAGGAACATAATGCTACTGCATTCTGGGGAAAGAAACTTGGAGAACAATTCTGTGGAAGGAATCTCGGAGAACATAATGCTACTACATTATGCTGAATAAAACTTGGAGAACATAATGCTACTATATTCATGGAAAGAAACATGGAGAACAATTCTGGAGAAGGAAACTTGGAGAACATAATGCTACTACATTCTGATAACAGAAACTTGGAGAACATAATGCTATAAATTATGGGGTAGAAAACTTGGAGAACATAATGCTACTACATTCTGGGGAATGAAATATGGAGAACATAATGCTACTACATCCTGGGGAATGAATCTTACAGAACATAATGTTACTACATTGTGGGGAAGAAAACTTGTAGAACATAATGATTCTACATTCTCGGCAAAGTAACTTGGAGAAAGTAATGCTACTACATTCCGGGAAAGAAACATGGAGAACAGTTCTGAGGAAGGAAACTTGGAGAACATAATGCTACTACATTTTGGGGAAGAAACTGAAAAGAACGTAATGCTACTACACTGTGGGGAACTAAATAGAGAACATAATACTACTACACTCTGGGGATATATGATGGAGAACATAATGGTACTACATTTGGGGGAAAGAAGGTGGAAAATATAATACTGCTACAATCTGGGTAAAGAAGGCGAAGAACATAATGCTTTACCTTCTTTGGGAAAGAAGGTGAAGAACATAATGCTACTACATTCTAGGGAAAGACAGTGGAGAACATAATGATATTACATTCTAGGGAAAGAAAGTGGGGAACATAATGCTACTACATTCTGTGGAAGATTGACTCGATTTCGATACAAGCGCAAAAATCAGATCCCCCGGGAGGAATTTTGAAGAGACTGATACATTATTTATGCCGCCTCCCCCCGCCCTGTCACGACCACCAAATGACTGTATGCATTAGTTATTCTCCTGCCGCCTTGATGATAGGACAGGGAGTACAAAGGCAAGCCGAGAGTCCGTACACAAACCGACAGAAGGCATCGGGAAACCACTGTTGTAGCTCCCAAGAATAGTTATGCTTATACTGAGTAATATATTCATCATGAACGACGATAATGAAGGTTCTGGTATAGTCTCGTCTGGTAGGACAGCTCACGAGCCACAGGTGAGGCCAGATCATCATCAAGCTATTGGTGGTAAAACTAACAAGATCAGAAGTAGGAATAATAACTGACGAGCAAACTGCAAGGATTGTTGTAGGATATTTGAACATCTCGGGCCAAGTCTTACTAGCCCAAATGAACGGACGATCAATAAACATAAACATAAAAAAATCTTTATGAACATTAAAAAACTGCATGCTCCAACAGCCTCTAATTCTGAAGATGATGTACCTTTGCTTTTTAAATGACATAGAGACAGCCCTGAAATACATAGTCACAAGAAGTTACTATAGTGATGGGAGATTTAATGCCAAAGTGATTGTTTGTGATTATGGACTGGGAGAGAGGAATGATAGAGGTAGTAAATTAATTGAATGGGCAGAGATACAAATGACCAAGAACTGCGAGAACACTACAGGGCTATTATAACAAATAGATACAGTTCAAAGTCGAAGATAAATCGGCAATGTTAAGAGATTCTATCCACCACACTGTTAAAGAGATAATACCACCGCATAAAGAAGCCCCCAAGAATAAATGGATGACAGGTGATATCTTGGGACTGATGGACAAGAGAATGAGTCAAAATAACGAGGAAAAATATAGCAGGATAAATACAGAAATAAATGCAGAGAAGGAAGTGTGGTTTAATAAACAGTGCAGACAAACAGAGGACTTCCATAATAAAGGCAGCAAAAATATGCACAAATAAATTAGTGAACTCACCAGCAGGAATACAAAATATACTACAGGATGCCTGAAATGACAAGAAGGTAAAATGTTAATGGGAAAAGAAGACATTGTGGGGAGGTGGACAGAATACATCGGCGAGCTATATCAGAAAGAAAGACCAGAATTAACACAAGTTACTGACAACTGAAACATATTAAGCAACAAATCCTTATCAACGAATGTTAGAAAGAGTCCTAAAATGCTATATTGAACCTAATTTATTATAAGGAATTGAATCATGGACAATAGACTCGTCTGCACGAAAATAGTTGGAAGAAATAGAAATGTGGTTTATTAGAAGAATATTGCGAATTCCTTGACAGTAAAAATAACCAATGAAGAATGTATGAGAAGAGCTGGAGAGGCAAAAACTTTAGTTAAAAAAAATAAGAGACAGACAATGTGCTTTCACAGATGCAATGAGAGGAGGAGGCTTTGAAATTATTGTAACAACAGGAAACATAGAGGGGAAAAAACAGGGGAAGACCGAGAGAAATAATATTGAGTAGTCTGACGAGATGGTGTGAGAGGAGATCACCAACTTAGCTAAAGATCTGCATGAAGGATCTGATACTCTGGAGATGCATACTAGCTACCGTCAAGTCGGCACGGCACTTGATGATGATGAAATTATTTCATTCGTCAATTCATAACCATGCCCCCAACCGGCCATATTGATTAGTTATTCTGTTTTCATCCGCCACCTCACTCCACAACCTGCCATATTTATTAGTTATTCTGTTTTCATCCACCACCTCACCCCACAACCTGCCATATTTATTACTTTTTCTGTTTTCATCCATCACCTCATTCCCCCCCCCCCCCCCCCCACCCAGCGAAACCCTTACTATGTACTATCCTTCCCCCGCCGTTAAAAGTAACAAAAGGCCACTGTTGTAGCTCCCAAGAATAGTTATGCTTATACTGAGTAATATATTCATCATGAACGACGATAATGAAGGTTCTGGTATAGTCTCGTCTGGTAGGACAGCTCACGAGCCACAGGTGAGGCCAGATCATCATCAAGCTATTGGTGGTAAAACTAACAAGATCAGAAGTAGGAATAATAACTGACGAGCAAACTGCAAGGATTGTTGTAGGATATTTGAACATCTCGGGCCAAGTCTTACTAGCCCAAATGAACGGACGATCAATAAACATAAACATAAAAAAATCTTTATGAACATTAAAAAACTGCATGCTCCAACAGCCTCTAATTCTGAAGATGATGTACCTTTGCTTTTTAAATGACATAGAGACAGCCCTGAAATACATAGTCACAAGAAGTTACTATAGTGATGGGAGATTTAATGCCAAAGTGATTGTTTGTGATTATGGACTGGGAGAGAGGAATGATAGAGGTAGTAAATTAATTGAATGGGCAGAGATACAAATGACCAAGAACTGCGAGAACACTACAGGGCTATTATAACAAATAGATACAGTTCAAAGTCGAAGATAAATCGGCAATGTTAAGAGATTCTATCCACCACACTGTTAAAGAGATAATACCACCGCATAAAGAAGCCCCCAAGAATAAATGGATGACAGGTGATATCTTGGGACTGATGGACAAGAGAATGAGTCAAAATAACGAGGAAAAATATAGCAGGATAAATACAGAAATAAATGCAGAGAAGGAAGTGTGGTTTAATAAACAGTGCAGACAAACAGAGGACTTCCATAATAAAGGCAGCAAAAATATGCACAAATAAATTAGTGAACTCACCAGCAGGAATACAAAATATACTACAGGATGCCTGAAATGACAAGAAGGTAAAATGTTAATGGGAAAAGAAGACATTGTGGGGAGGTGGACAGAATACATCGGCGAGCTATATCAGAAAGAAAGACCAGAATTAACACAAGTTACTGACAACTGAAACATATTAAGCAACAAATCCTTATCAACGAATGTTAGAAAGAGTCCTAAAATGCTATATTGAACCTAATTTATTATAAGGAATTGAATCATGGACAATAGACTCGTCTGCACGAAAATAGTTGGAAGAAATAGAAATGTGGTTTATTAGAAGAATATTGCGAATTCCTTGACAGTAAAAATAACCAATGAAGAATGTATGAGAAGAGCTGGAGAGGCAAAAACTTTAGTTAAAAAAAATAAGAGACAGACAATGTGCTTTCACAGATGCAATGAGAGGAGGAGGCTTTGAAATTATTGTAACAACAGGAAACATAGAGGGGAAAAAAACAGGGGAAGACCGAGAGAAATAATATTGAGTAGTCTGACGAGATGGTGTGAGAGGAGATCACCAACTTAGCTAAAGATCTGCATGAAGGATCTGATACTCTGGAGATGCATACTAGCTACCGTCAAGTCGGCACGGCACTTGATGATGATGAAATTATTTCATTCGTCAATTCATAACCATGCCCCCAACCGGCCATATTGATTAGTTATTCTGTTTTCATCCGCCACCTCACTCCACAACCTGCCATATTTATTAGTTATTCTGTTTTCATCCACCACCTCACCCCACAACCTGCCATATTTATTACTTTTTCTGTTTTCATCCATCACCTCATTCCCCCCCCCCCCCCCCCCACCCAGCGAAACCCTTACTATGTACTATCCTTCCCCCGCCGTTAAAAGTAACAAAAGGCTCGTATGGTAGCTCGCTAAATGTTCCTATTTTCGGTGAGTTTTTCAACCTGAAAAGGGATTGTATTCCTACTAATCTGACCTCTCTTAACAATGTCCTCTTTAGAGTTCCATCTGTCTTGGCTACTCGCCAGTGTTGTGGTCTCTAACCAGACATGGGTCTTGATCACTAGCGAAGTGCTGTAGTCTCTATTAGACATGGATCTTGATTACTAGACAGTATTGTAGTCTTTAACCTGACATGGGACTTGACCACTAGCTAGTGTTGTAGTCTCTAACCTGACAGTAGTTTTGACTCCTCTCCAGTGATGTAGTGTAACCGACATGTGTCTTGACCACAAGTCAGTGTTGTAGTCTCTAACCTAACATGGGGCTTGACCACTAGCCAGTGTTGTAGTCTCTAACCTGACATGGGTCTTGATCATTAGCCAGTGTTGTATTCTCTAACCAGACATGGGTCTTGACCACTAGCCAGTTTGGTAATCTCTAACCTGACATGGGGCTTGACCACTAGCCAATGTTGTAGTCTCTAACATGACATGAGTCTTGACCACTAACCAGTGTTGTAGCTCCCAAGAATAGTTATGCTTATACTGAGTAATATATTCATCATGAACGACGATAATGAAGGTTCTGGTATAGTCTCGTCTGGTAGGACAGCTCACGAGCCACAGGTGAGGCCAGATCATCATCAAGCTATTGGTGGTAAAACTAACAAGATCAGAAGTAGGAATAATAACTGACGAGCAAACTGCAAGGATTGTTGTAGGATATTTGAACATCTCGGGCCAAGTCTTACTAGCCCAAATGAACGGACGATCAATAAACATAAACATAAAAAAATCTTTATGAACATTAAAAAACTGCATGCTCCAACAGCCTCTAATTCTGAAGATGATGTACCTTTGCTTTTTAAATGACATAGAGACAGCCCTGAAATACATAGTCACAAGAAGTTACTATAGTGATGGGAGATTTAATGCCAAAGTGATTGTTTGTGATTATGGACTGGGAGAGAGGAATGATAGAGGTAGTAAATTAATTGAATGGGCAGAGATACAAATGACCAAGAACTGCGAGAACACTACAGGGCTATTATAACAAATAGATACAGTTCAAAGTCGAAGATAAATCGGCAATGTTAAGAGATTCTATCCACCACACTGTTAAAGAGATAATACCACCGCATAAAGAAGCCCCCAAGAATAAATGGATGACAGGTGATATCTTGGGACTGATGGACAAGAGAATGAGTCAAAATAACGAGGAAAAATATAGCAGGATAAATACAGAAATAAATGCAGAGAAGGAAGTGTGGTTTAATAAACAGTGCAGACAAACAGAGGACTTCCATAATAAAGGCAGCAAAAATATGCACAAATAAATTAGTGAACTCACCAGCAGGAATACAAAATATACTACAGGATGCCTGAAATGACAAGAAGGTAAAATGTTAATGGGAAAAGAAGACATTGTGGGGAGGTGGACAGAATACATCGGCGAGCTATATCAGAAAGAAAGACCAGAATTAACACAAGTTACTGACAACTGAAACATATTAAGCAACAAATCCTTATCAACGAATGTTAGAAAGAGTCCTAAAATGCTATATTGAACCTAATTTATTATAAGGAATTGAATCATGGACAATAGACTCGTCTGCACGAAAATAGTTGGAAGAAATAGAAATGTGGTTTATTAGAAGAATATTGCGAATTCCTTGACAGTAAAAATAACCAATGAAGAATGTATGAGAAGAGCTGGAGAGGCAAAAACTTTAGTTAAAAAAAATAAGAGACAGACAATGTGCTTTCACAGATGCAATGAGAGGAGGAGGCTTTGAAATTATTGTAACAACAGGAAACATAGAGGGGAAAAAAACAGGGGAAGACCGAGAGAAATAATATTGAGTAGTCTGACGAGATGGTGTGAGAGGAGATCACCAACTTAGCTAAAGATCTGCATGAAGGATCTGATACTCTGGAGATGCATACTAGCTACCGTCAAGTCGGCACGGCACTTGATGATGATGAAATTATTTCATTCGTCAATTCATAACCATGCCCCCAACCGGCCATATTGATTAGTTATTCTGTTTTCATCCGCCACCTCACTCCACAACCTGCCATATTTATTAGTTATTCTGTTTTCATCCACCACCTCACCCCACAACCTGCCATATTTATTACTTTTTCTGTTTTCATCCATCACCTCATTCCCCCCCCCCCCCCCCCCACCCAGCGAAACCCTTACTATGTACTATCCTTCCCCCGCCGTTAAAAGTAACAAAAGGCTCGTATGGTAGCTCGCTAAATGTTCCTATTTTCGGTGAGTTTTTCAACCTGAAAAGGGATTGTATTCCTACTAATCTGACCTCTCTTAACAATGTCCTCTTTAGAGTTCCATCTGTCTTGGCTACTCGCCAGTGTTGTGGTCTCTAACCAGACATGGGTCTTGATCACTAGCGAAGTGCTGTAGTCTCTATTAGACATGGATCTTGATTACTAGACAGTGGTGTAGTCTCTAATCTGACATGGGTCTTGACCGCTAGCTAGTGGTGTATTCTATAACCTAAAATGCGTCTTGGCTGCTGGCCAGTGTTGTAATTTCCAACCAGACATGGGTCTTGACTAATAGCCAGTGTTGTAGTCTCTAACCTAACATAGGTGTTGACCACTAGGCAGTGTTATAGTCTTTAGCCTGCATTGGGTCTTAGCTACTAGTCATTGTTGTAGTTTCTAATCTGACATGGATCTTGACTATTAGAAAGTGTTGTAGTCTCTAGCCTGACATGGTTCTTGGCTACTAGCTAGTTTTGTAGGATCTTACCTGACATGGGTCTTGACCACTAGCCAATGTTGTAGTCTCTAACCTGACATGGGTCTTGAAGACCAGAAAGTGTTGTAGTCTCTAACATGACATGAGACTTGACCACTAGGTAGTTTTCTAGTCTCTAACTTGGCAAGAGTCTCGGCTACAAACTAGTGTTGTAATCTCTAACCAGACATGGGTCTTGATCACTAGCGAAGTGTTGCAGTCTCGATTTGACATGGATCTTTATTACTAGATAGTTTTGTAGTCTCTAACCAAACATGGGTCTTGACCACTAGCCAGTGTTTAAGTCTCTAACCAGACAATAGTTGTGTCTCCTCTCCAGTGATGTAGTCTGTAACCTGACATGGGTCTTTACTACTAGCCAGTATTGTAATGTCTAACCTGATAGTAGTCTTGCCTACTATCCAGTATTGTAGTTCTAACCAGACATGGGTCTTGATAACTAGGCAGTGTTGTAGTCTCTAACCTGGCATGAGTTTTGGCTACTAACCAGTGTTGTAGTCTCTAACCTGACATGGGTTTTGATTACTAGACAGTTTTGTTGTCTTTAAACAGACATGGGGCATGATCACTAGGCAGTGTTGTAATCTCTAATCTGACATAGGTATTGACCACTAGCCAGTTTTGTAATCTCTAAACTTTCATGTGTCTTGAACACTAGCTAGTTTTGTAGTCTCTAACCTTACCTGAGTCTTGACCATTAGCCAGTTATGTAGGATTTTACCTGACATGGGTCTTGACCACTACGCAGTGTTGTAGACTCTAAACTAACATGCGTCTTGGCTACTCGCCAGTGTTGTAGTCTCTATTTGACATGGGTATTGAACACTAACCAGTGTTGTAGTCTCTAACAGACATGAGTCTTGACCACTAGCCAGTGTTGTAGTCTCTAACCAAACATGGGTCTTGACCTCTAGATAGTGTTGTAGTCTCTAATCTTATAGTAGTCTTGACAACTCTCCATTGATGTTGTCTCTAACCTGACATGGGTCTTAACCACTAGCCAATGTTGTGGTCTCAAACCTGATATGGGTCTTGACCGCTAGCCAGTGTTGTAGTCTCTAACCTTACAATGGTCTTGAGCACTAGCCAGTGTCGTAGTCTCTAACTTGACATTGATCTTGATCACTAGCCAGTGTTGTAGTCTCTAACCTGACAAGGGTCTTGACCACTATCCAGTGTTTTAGTCTCTATCCTGACATGGGTTTTTAACATTAGCCAGCTTTGTAGCCTCTAACTTGACATTGGTCTTCATCACTAGCCAGTGTTGTAGTCTCTAATATGGCATGGGTCTTGACCACTAAAAAGTGTTGTAGTGTCTAACCTGACAGTAGTCAGGACCACTAACCAGTGTTGTAGTCTCTAGCCTGACATGGGTTTTGGCTACTAGCCAGTGTTGTAGTCTCTAACCTGACATGGGTTGAACACTAGCCAGTGTTGTAGTCTCTAACCTGACATGGGTTGAACACTAGCCAGTGTTGTAGTCTCTAACCTGACATGGGTTTGAACACTAGCCAGTTTTGTAGTCTCTAACCTGACATGGGTCTTCAACACTAGCCAGTGTTGTAGTCTCTAGCCTGATATGGGTCTTGGCTACTCGCTAGTTTTGTAGTATCTAACCTGACATGGGTCTTGACCACAATCCAGTGTTGTATTCTCTAAACTGACATGCGTCTTGGCTACTCTCCAGTGATGTAATGTCGAACCTGACATCTGTCTTGACCATTAGCCAGTGTTGTAGGATCTAGCCTGACATGGGTCTTGACCACTAGCCATTGTAGTACCCTCAAAATGAAATGGGTCTTGACCACTAGCCAGTTTTGTGGTCTCTAACTTGACATGGGTCTTGGCTACTCTCCAGTGTTGTAATCTCTAACCTAGCAGTTGTCTCTTTTTGTGCTATATAAAAATATTGGCGGCTTAAAGACCACATAATATTCTCACCCAGACGAAGGTAAAGCTATCTGGTAGTAAATCAGACTCACATATACTACTACGTGTCTTATCTGTGTATGCTATAAACTTATACACTGGTCAACATGTCATTATTCTTGTATTGTAATATAATAGCGACAGCATGAAATAGCTGAAATACTAATAAAGTTGTTAAACTGTTTAACATAAAAGTAGGAACATTTTTGTTAGTTAACGAGTACACAGCTTTTAATCATACAAAGACATGGACGATAAAGAAACAGAGAACGAAGATAAAATATAAATTAAAATTACTGATACATTATACTAATAATACACTAATCTCATTTCATGTCATCGACGTGTTTTTTCCAGAACTTTGTCTCTTAAGTACATGCCATATTGAGAAGATTGTCGTAGCACCAAGCCATATTCAAATTTTCCATCACGTGCTGAGTCCCCCAAGCCGTGCCCTTTTTACCGGACACTGTCCCTACTGCTATCAACCTCTCCAAACCATTATGTCTCTTGGTGTGGTAGACTTCTCAAACCATTATGTTTCTTGATGTGTTAGACCTCTCAAACCATTATGTCTCTTGATGTGGTAGACCTCTCAAACCATTATGTTTCTTGATGTGTTAGACCTCTCAAACCATTATGTCTCTTGATGTGGTAGACCTCTCAAACCATTATGTCTCTTGATGTGGTAGACATCTCTAAACCATTATGTCTCTTGATGTGGTAGACCTCTCAAACCATTATGTCTCTTGATGTGGTAGACATCTCTAAACCATTATGTCTCTTGATGTGGTAGACATCTCTAAACCATTATGTCTCTTGATGTGGTAGACCTCTCAAACCATTATGTCTCTTGGTGTGGTAGACATCTCAAACCATTATGTCTCTTGGTGTGGTAGACATCTCTAAACCATTATGTCTCTTGATGTGGTAGACCTCTCAAACCATTATGTCTCTTGGTGTGGTAGACATCTCTAAACCATTATGTCTCTTGATGTGGTAGACCTCTCAAACCATTATGTCTCTTGGTGTGGTAGACATCTCTAAACCATTATGTCTCTTGATGTGGTAGACCTCTCAAACCATTATGTCTCTTGGTGTGGTAGACATCTCTAAACCATTATGTCTCTTGATGTGGTAGACCTCTCAAACCATTATGTCTCTTGATAACTAGGCAGTGTTGTAGTCTCTAACCTGGCATGAGTTTTGGCTACTAACCAGTGTTGTAGTCTCTAACCTGACATGGGTTTTGATTACTAGACAGTTTTGTTGTCTTTAAACAGACATGGGGCATGATCACTAGGCAGTGTTGTAATCTCTAATCTGACATAGGTATTGACCACTAGCCAGTTTTGTAATCTCTAAACTTTCATGTGTCTTGAACACTAGCTAGTTTTGTAGTCTCTAACCTTACCTGAGTCTTGACCATTAGCCAGTTATGTAGGATTTTACCTGACATGGGTCTTGACCACTACGCAGTGTTGTAGACTCTAAACTAACATGCGTCTTGGCTACTCGCCAGTGTTGTAGTCTCTATTTGACATGGGTATTGAACACTAACCAGTGTTGTAGTCTCTAACAGACATGAGTCTTGACCACTAGCCAGTGTTGTAGTCTCTAACCAAACATGGGTCTTGACCTCTAGATAGTGTTGTAGTCTCTAATCTTATAGTAGTCTTGACAACTCTCCATTGATGTTGTCTCTAACCTGACATGGGTCTTAACCACTAGCCAATGTTGTGGTCTCAAACCTGATATGGGTCTTGACCGCTAGCCAGTGTTGTAGTCTCTAACCTTACAATGGTCTTGAGCACTAGCCAGTGTCGTAGTCTCTAACTTGACATTGATCTTGATCACTAGCCAGTGTTGTAGTCTCTAACCTGACAAGGGTCTTGACCACTATCCAGTGTTTTAGTCTCTATCCTGACATGGGTTTTTAACATTAGCCAGCTTTGTAGCCTCTAACTTGACATTGGTCTTCATCACTAGCCAGTGTTGTAGTCTCTAATATGGCATGGGTCTTGACCACTAAAAAGTGTTGTAGTGTCTAACCTGACAGTAGTCAGGACCACTAACCAGTGTTGTAGTCTCTAGCCTGACATGGGTTTTGGCTACTAGCCAGTGTTGTAGTCTCTAACCTGACATGGGTTGAACACTAGCCAGTGTTGTAGTCTCTAACCTGACATGGGTTGAACACTAGCCAGTGTTGTAGTCTCTAACCTGACATGGGTTTGAACACTAGCCAGTTTTGTAGTCTCTAACCTGACATGGGTCTTCAACACTAGCCAGTGTTGTAGTCTCTAGCCTGATATGGGTCTTGGCTACTCGCTAGTTTTGTAGTATCTAACCTGACATGGGTCTTGACCACAATCCAGTGTTGTATTCTCTAAACTGACATGCGTCTTGGCTACTCTCCAGTGATGTAATGTCGAACCTGACATCTGTCTTGACCATTAGCCAGTGTTGTAGGATCTAGCCTGACATG
>CM019698.1:46363756-46437382 GCA_009760885.1 Achatina immaculata
ACAAAATATACCACAGGATGCCTGAAATCAAAAGAAGGTAAAATGTTAATGGGAAAAGAAGACATTGTGGACAGGCGGACAGAGTACATCGATGAGCTATATGGAGGAGAAATACCAGAATTAATACCAGATACTGAAAACTGTGATGGACCACTAATACTTGAAGATGAAATCATAGATGCTATCAAACACATGAAGAAAGGAAAAGCGACTGGGCCTGATAATATAACAATATAAGAAATAGAGGCACTAGAGGAGACAGGAATAAAAATAATAACCAAGTTACTGAATGACATTTACAACAGTGGTTATATTCCCAGTGACCTGATTAAATCCACGTTTATAGCACTACCAAAGAAACCAGGTGCAAAGGAATGTGATGACCACTGGACCATCAGCCTCTCATGTCACATAACTAAGCTACTTCTGAGAATCATTATTGGAATAACAAGGAAAAAGACAGAAATGGAAATAGCAGTTGAACAGTTTGGATTTGTTGAAGGGAACACACAATGCCACTTACGCTTTACAAAGACTAACAGAACGAGCTTCAGAAGTACAGAAAGATCTCTACTTATGCTTCATTGATTACACCAAGGCATTTGACAAGGTGAAACATAATGAAATTATTAAAATGCTTGAAGACATCAATATAGACGGCAAAGAAATGAGGATTGTAAAACATCTTTTTTGGCAGCAGGAAGCAGCAATTCGAGTTGAAAATAGAACTACAAAATATCAACCTATAAAACAAGGGGTGTGAGAAGGATGTGTACTATCTCCAGACTTTTTTTCTCTGTACATCGAGAATATTCTAAGAACGATCATCACAGAACCAGGGATACAAAATTGGAGGATATAATATTAACAACCTTCGGTATGCTGACGACACAGTACTGATAGCTGAGAACCAACAAGACCTGCAAAATCTCTTGGATAAAGTCACCAAAGAAGATTAACAGAAAGGCCTTACTTTGAACATAAAAAAGACGGATACTATGGTTATATCTAAAAACAGAATCCACAACATGCAGTTTAAAATTAAACGAAAATTTTCTAAAGCAGGTGCACAAATCCAAATACCTTGGAGCAGTAATAACTTCAGATGGAAATGTAGAACAGAAATTAGGAACAGAATAGGCCAAGAAAAGACTGCACTTCAGAGAATGAGAAACATATTAGCCACCATATCCTTATCAATGAATGTTCGAGATCACCAACTGAGCTGATGTCCTACATGAAGGATCGTGTAGTCTGGAGAAGCATAATAGCCAACGTCAATCGGCACGGCACCTGATGGTGTTCACGATTTTGTGTTCTGGTCATTAATTTTAATTGCTGTTTGGTTTTCTACGTGTTCTTTCATTATATCTGACTTCTGTTTATTGGTGTTCATCCCCACTTGTCTGTTCATTGCATCCAGATTGCTTGTTTTCTCCTGTATGATGTGGTGATGAGTATGTGCTACGAGTGTTATACTATCTGCATAATCCACATTGGGAGGCTAATGATGTCTTTAACTTCCGACATACTGGGCATAAAAGAAAATTCTGAACACACACCATAAATATATTCACATAATTGAAGAAGTCTTTCTTTTACCGCCTACGATATCTGTGTGTCTTTGTTAACAAACTATCTTCAGGAATAATTGCAACGTTCCAGAATAGATATAGAACAGGGGCGTGCTGACCTGATTTGATAAAATCTGTGGCACAACAGTTTGCAGGTTTGAACCACACAATATCTTTACATTACCGAGTGTTTTAATAATTAAATTAATTTCTTCTTGCCTCTGGTTCACTGGTTGGCAATAATAAAAAAAAAAAAAATATATATATATATATCGCACTCGGTGCTAAACTTTTATTGTTTGATTAATTTTAAACTGAAGTCGTTATAAAATAGAACATTTTTATTTGTAGAAGAAAGTGTAATAAAGGCTTTTCTCCTACCTCACACAATTAATCAGGCAACAATCTTTCATCGTTATGTGCCGAATATCGGATGAGCGACACTGCTCGTACAAAAACAAGTCAAGAAGTTTGATTTCACATATAGGAACTGTTAGCAACTATCACTTAGAAATGTTTCAAAATCATAGGCATTTAGTGTGCTTTCATCGAGAGTTCTAACTAAATTGAGTGCAGGGCTGTGTAAAATCACAATAAACCCTGTTGCATCTGGCAGTTACCCGTCGATTTGAATCTACATTTTTGCGTTTTTTTTATTTATGTGGTGGTGGTGGTGGTGGAGCGAATGGAGATTGTTTTTATTTGGGGTTATGACGTGGGTAATAACGTGAAGGTTATACATCTGAGTTCACCTGGTTAGGCGACATGACTTAATTGGTGAAAACTCAGCTTCTAGAAGATGTCATACGTCGCCAATCCTCGTTCTCCTATCTGTCCTGTCTACAAATGTCAAAGCCCACAACCACCAATTGGCACCATGAAAACAACAGCCACGTGCTATACATCAGCAGCACAACGTCTCTCAGTATAATATTATCTTCATATCATCTTTCCCCTTCGCAGCGTATTCTCTCTCCGCCATCACAGAGCGTATGAGATAAAGACATACATTATGCGGTACAGAGATATTTACGTGGAATCTGTAACATCCATTTTAATCAGTGGAAACAACTAGGAAGGACTCTGTAAGAAACTGCAAAATGAAAGAACGAACAAACATGACGTCTACATCAAGTCAAGCGATACATCTTAAAATAAGTTTTTAAAATATTAATTCTCTCTCTTTCTCTCTCTCTCTCTCTGTGTCTTTCTGTCTGACTGTCTCTCTGTCTCTCTCTGTCTCTCTCTTTCTCTCTGTCTGTCTGTCTGTCTTTCCGTCCATCCTGGTACATATTGTACTCACTCTTCCTCTACTTCTCTCATCTTCTTGAATGATGATGAGATATATAAAAGCTCACTGCTGAAATGATAGTATGGCTGGATGATTGTAGCTGGGTAAGCAGTGTGCTACAGCAGCTTTAGACTATTGTCATTCATGTCACAACACACCAGAATAATCACCAGTTTCAGACGATTTAGGCTTATCCGTCGGTCACCTTGAGGATGAATGTTTCACAGGTCATGAGAGAAAATGCGTGACCTCAGGAATGGAACATTTTGATGTGCGAGGTTCGCCTAAAGTGGAAATGAGTCACACGACCGCTTTCCCAAATTGAGAACGAGCGTGACTAAGCGAGATCCTGTGAGACTTCATGTACCTTGGAACATCTCTCAGATTTAGCACGTAATTAAGGATGTGTCTTTCACGTACTTTACTTTTATTCAGATTGGCAGTAGCGTAAATCTGAAACGGTGTGACGAGTCCTCGTGAGGCATGAAAGAACAAAGGGGGATGTGTAAAATATTTTAAATGATATAGAGAAAATGTTTGCTGCTTTGAAATTTGTATATGAGTGACTAGAATATATTTCTTTCCCATTATTTAGTACAGCCCTACATGGGATCCCAAACTGCACCCCCTCAAAATATATCAACTCATTTCCTAACTCTTTCAACCGTGCCCAGCTTGTCAGGCTATGGCTGTTCCTTAACATGAAGAAAATCAATCACATACACACATCACATTATTTTTCATACATCAATAATCACTCGTAAAACACATAATGATCAAGACAAACTAATAATTCAGTTTAATCACAACACATGTATGTAGCACACATTACACTGATAACGAGGAAACACACAAGAACTGAATGTTTCCACAAACAAATAACATCAAACAGAAAGCAAGGTGAAAATATGAAATCCAACATGGCAGAACCAACCGTCACGTGTAGCTCATAATAATCTCGACATCTACTTTAAAGCATTGACTCTCTACTCAAAACACAAAAGTATATAATAAATTGTGAGTTAGCCAGCACATACTTAGCACACATATTATTTCTTGCCAACTCATGGCATCAAATTCAAACTTCGCGGTATAACTGCCTGCGCTTTACCATCATCAATAAATGATTCACTGAAAAGATCAAAGTCACATTGTATACATTATGACTCATGTGAAATGAAAGAAATTTTTGTATTTATGTAAGCTTGACTGGATGGCACTGGCAAGGACATAAGTGCGCACACACAACATATATCAAGCAATTTGCAGTGTCTAATGTATTAATGAAATAATTCACATATATCAAAGAAAATGAAATGAAAATCAACAATGATTGTTGTATGCTACTCAAAATCTTAACTTTCCAGAATTACATTCAACACAGTTAACAGTGAACATGTATCACTTCTACATTACTATAAACCAACATTAGATTCACGACAACTTACATATACAAATCCACTACATGAGGTCGGCTCAGGTAAAAGTTGGGTTCATAGCAGAAACATTCATGTATTCCACATCACAATATCAAAACTTCAGTATTACACGTCCAGATATTCCACGAATACAGCTTCCCCCCCCCCCCCCCCCCCCCCCCAACAACGTGTTACCCGGGCATCGGCCTGAAAACAATGACTGAACTAGCTCTGAATTACCCTACACGTCAAGTATCACATGACCACACATGCACACCGACAGAAAACCACGAGGTGACGTTTGACCTTGACCTTCCGAATCGGTCGTTTTCAGAGAGACAAAGCCAAACCTCTTTTACAGTTGATCCTAACACAAAAAGATCGAAAATGAAAGCACAAAGAGATTTCATCCTGACACAAAAGATGGGAAATAAAAACACAGGGAGAGTTGCCCTGACATAAAAAGATGGGGAATGAATGAAAGCACAGAGAGGGCTGACCTTGCTAAATAAAGTAGGATAATCAAACTGTTAAAACTCACGTGACAAGTTACTTCGCCGATTGCTCCTTTGTGCTAAGAAACTCTCTGTTCCAAACTGATCATTCAGATGAAAGAATCATTGCAAGAACGATGTCAACAATATTTTTAAAAAGCTTTCCTCTGTGTTGCTCTCATTTTGGGACTATTTTCTGTAACAAATACCAGAAACCAAAAAAGTATTTGTTTTCACATAAAACCACAGAAAGAGTCCTGAATCAATTTTCTGAGATACTTTACTTTCAGTGAATTAAAACACACACTAGAACAGCAGGGAAATATAAAGAGAACTGCCTAATCTCAGAACCTGTAAGACGTGACATACATAATAGTTTAACATAGAAAGATGAAGAAAATGGTTAGAATTTGACACGCCGGACAATCTGATATTCTACTCTACATCATCCAAATATAACTCTGTTGTGCAGACTCAATTTAGTACAAATAATAATAATACACAAAGGATATGAGAAGAAAATAATGAAAAAGGACTTTGATACTCAACCTGAAATATTAATATTCCACAGAAAATAACATATAGACAGAAAAGAATAGATATATTCATATTACAAGAACTTAATACTGAAGAAGGCTGGCTAATAAAGAGGATTAAGAAAAGAACAATATTTTGGACACATTAAACGTCATGATAATCTAGAGAAGACTCTCTTGGAAGGGTACATATTAGGAAACAAAGAGAGGAAGAACATGGCGAAGATGGCTGCAAGATATCGTTGATGATCTACAAATGGATGCATCAGCAGCAGGCCATCTTGCTCACAACCGATAGGCCTACAGGAGTGCTGTCCACAAGAGAGATTCAAATGAATGAATGAATTATAAAAATATAGATACATGCAATGTGATTGTTATTAAATGTCCATACATTATGACACAGCGGTATCGCTGCATACGTTAATACACAATAATAGAATTGTTGTAAGTGCTCTATAACATTAATCTAACTGGTATTAAAATTTCTAAATATGGAAAAGGTACATGGTTGAAAGGGTGCAGGTTGCTTAGTCGATTTTTGTAGGAGGAAAAGGTATGTGCAAAGTGAGTAGCAGAGTAAATAAGGTATTTCTTTTATAGCAAAGTTCTATTAGTTTTGTACAGTAATATAGAGAGGAAGGTCATTGTTCAGATCACAGCTATTCTTTCTACGGTAAACGTAATCAGTAACTAATAAATAGGTTGTATCATTCATTGAAATAAATTAATGAACAAATAGACAGAAAAATTAGTGCACAAATATAAAAGCAATAAGATATACAAGTAGGCAGATAGACAACAAAATCAAAATGCCGATGTACGATCAGATGAGTGCAGGAACTTCAGGACTTAGGGTAAGACAGACAGGCATGTAAATAATATGGCAATAAGACAGACAGACAGACAGGTAAATAGTAAGGCAACTAGACATACAAACAGGTAAACAGTAAAGGCAAAAAGATAGACAAACAGTAAAATAAATAAACAGAGAGATAGAAAGATACACATTAAAATATATAGAATAAATGAATATACTATATTTTTAAAAGGTGACGAATTGGACAGGCAAGTCCGTCTTACATTCTGCCCTTTATCACTCCAGCTCTCATTCTTCCTACACACTCAATTTAATAAGTATACGAATTTACATGAATATAAATATATACATATAACCATTAATCCTGAATTTCATAGACTTAAAAAAATCATTTGATAGCAAACACATAGAATCATTGTGGAAAATTTAAAGACTATATGGAATACCATCTAAAATTGTCATAATCATTAGAGATCTCTACAACAGATATCTTTCTGCAGTCAAGACAGAAGAAGGAATGGGCGAATGTTTTTAGATTGAAACAGGCGTGAAGCAAGGATGTATATTATCTCCATTGCTTTTTGGAATTGCCATAGATTTTATAATGAAAAGATGCTGTACAGGTAAAACCAGCATTGATTGGGTACATGGGACCCAAACAGAAGATCTTGATTTTGTAGATGACAAAACTCTTATCAGTAACAAAGTGAAATCGATGCAAAAAAAATCAGATTCCCTGTCTTCCTTGGCTAGCAAAACATGTCTTGAATTAACATACATAAAAATTATGAAACTTGTCATTAACAAAGACGGAAAAATATGCATAGAAGGAACAGTTGTTGATGAAGTAAACCAATTTGCTTACATTGGCAGCTACATAGACCAGGATGGTGACACCAATGAATCCAGGACGGAATAAGCCTATGGGTCTTTACAACGATGGCTATCAGAATGATGTAAACAAAACAGAGCCAGTAGACTATAGGTGGCAGGGAATGGATATCGCTGAAGCATGCATCGGATTCCTCATCCCAAAGTGTGTCTCTGTTGAAATGTGTCAAAACAGTCTGACGCGGAAAAGGGGCTTAAGAGCAGCCACCAGAGGCTGGAATACAAAGTTTTGGCCAGGCCAGCCTACACCACAGTCTTCATGGCAGTCCGAGCAAGACCACTGTCTGCCCTAGCAAGGAAAGCTGCTGAAGTCGGGGTTACCCAGCCAAAAGGCGCATCGCAAATATCAGGGTACCAAGCATTATCGCTAATGAAATGTCTCTATCTGCAGTTTTCAAACATGGTGCTCGCCCTGTGAAGACTAACCAGTCAGATGCAGTGCTGGGCCCCCTGTCTCGAAAAGGTCCACCCAATGAAGATAAGATCTATGGTTCCATACATGAACTACAAAAAAAAACCAGTGAAATGTATACATGGACAGGACCGCAAATATAGACAGACAATGCGTGCGAAGAAGAAGACCAAGAAGAGGAGTTATCCACGGGAAGTTTGTTACATGTTTTACCCTGATTACTTTGATGGGGACTTGCTTGTCAAAAATAGTTCGAAATATCTCAGTCCAGTATTCGATATCCTCATCTGGATTTGTTAACTGGGAAATGTACATAAGAGGCGAAGCTTTTAGATCAGTTAATGATAGTTCAAAGTTAAAGACTTTAAAGTCCCTAAGTCCCTATATTTGATACTCTGTGCATGGACATTAAAAATCCCTTAAGTGACCATGTACGGCAGACCTGGTAGTGATCACTCAGCGACACATGAGGGACAGCACATTCATTAATGTTTCCTGGATTCGCTACATAAGTGTGAACTATTAATGTTGAAGATTATTCAGTTGCCCTAGTATGCTTGTTAACAATTTCGGATAAGTTGTAGGACGTTAATGTGTTCTTCCTTGTGAGCTTGGACTCAATGAAATCTATATTGAAGTTGCCGAGAATGATAATGTCCTTGAATGTACAGATCAGAGTATTATCCAACATGGTCATCAAGTGATCATACCAGTCGGCTGAACCATCTGGATTTCGGTATATAAAAGTAATTAGTGCTAAGATGTTATGTATTAACTTCTAACATGAAACGTTCAACCTCTGGTGTTTCCAGATCTTCTCTTCTACTAAATGTAACTGTGTTAGATATATAAACAATTGAAAATGTCTCTAGCTTCGAAGCTGAGTGACGACTGATCAAGTTAAAACCATCTATCAGTAAATCATCATCTGTGATGTCTTTTATGTAACCTGCTTTCAGAGAAGCCAAAAATATGAAAATATTGTTGAAGTATATGTGTAACTTCAGGGAGTTTTCATAACAAGTGATAAACATTTAAGTGGCCAAGACGTAGGTCATCGTGTCGCAGTCATTCCTCCACTTTCTGGCTATAACATGTCGCCGAGGTCAAGGAAAATAAAACTACTTACGAGTAGGAACCTCCTACGCTAAGCCACAGAAAAAGCAAAAGCGAGTGAACAGTAACAATATAACTATGTAAAGCTTAGTTGGTGTGATCCTTAAACTCGATGTTGCGGCCCTTTGGATGTCTTCGATATCACCAAAAAAGCTTTTTCAATGGTAACTTTAATTTTGGAAATAGAAAATAATCACAGAGAGACAAATCATGGGAATATGTTGGATGGTTGAGAAAACACGCTTGATTTTGGGTCCAAATTTCCCCTACAACTACCACCCGGTGAGCCGGTTCATTATCACGAAAAAAAGAAAACAAAAGCTGCAAGATGTTGAATACTCGGGTCGAACTCGGAGAACCTTTTTCAATAGGCGTTTCAAAATAATTAAATAAACTTTGGCAGTGACAGTCTGTCCCTCTGGAATAAATTCTTTGTGAATAATTCCATTCCTGTCGTAGAAGCACACCAACACTGTTTTTCACTTTCGACTTTTGAAGACGAATTATTTTACCTTTTGGTGATGATGATGACTTCCAATGAGCACTTTGGCGTTTAGTTGTGGGATCATAGCGAAAAATCCATATTTCATCCTTTGCAACGATCAATTTTCAGAAATGTTTATTTCTGCGACACGTTATGATGGTGTCTTTTGAATGCATATCAAGCTGATGTTCTTGGTCATCAGACAACGAATGTGGTACAAACCGGCGTGCAACTTTTTTCTTGCCCAAATCTTCCACTAACATTTTATGAATGATCTCTTGGTTAAGACCAAATTCATCTGCCATCATCCTCACAATCAAACAACTATCTTCATGTATTCGTTCTTTGACATTTGCATTGAACTTCTCATTACGAACAGAAATTAGACGGTCATGTCTGGTTGCATTTTTAATCGTTTCCACAGCACTTGTGAAATATGATTGCAGTCTGAATATCTGTGCAGGAGATAAACAATTATCACCATAAACTTGTCTCATCAATTTAACTGTCTCGATCATATTTTTTTTCCGAATTTTAAACATAATTTAATGTTAGATTTTTGCTCCATGCTGATTACGTGACAATGCACTTCTAACTAGGTCAACAAAATGGCGGCTTGTTTGGCGTTTCCTTATCTGGCGACGATGAACAGTTGCCACATTATAGATGAAAGTTGCCTCTTTGGATTCCAAGCTTTGCCTCATATATGGCAATTTTGTATTCGACATAATAAAATCAGTCTCAATACTTAATTCTCCTACATTTTATATATATATATATATATATATATATATATATATAATTATATATATACATATATAGGACGAGGAAGATATATTGACAGACAGACAGATACCATAGAAGGAGACTGACGCTAGTCACAACTAATTTCTTTTTCTGCCCATATTTTGAAATATGTATATACAGAAGGTAAGTTTGTGTGTGTGTGTGTTTATTTCCTCTCATGTAATATAAATATTTACAACGTTTTTCTAACAAAAGTATATATCAAATGTATTCTTCTTCTTTTTCAGCTAACTGATCAATTAAGGCTCTTTGCTGCAAATAAAGTTGGCCTCCACTCATCTCTATTCCTAATCTTCTCTCTCCAGTTGGTGACACAAATTTCTTTGATACCATCTTCTATGTTGTCTTTCCACCTCTGTCTTGGTCTACCCTTTGGTCTTGTTACTCTAACATCTTGTTCACATCATTTTCGTTTGTCTGTTCTCTTCCATTCTTTCTACACGGCCCAGCCAGAGTAATCTGTTCAGTTTCAAGACATTAATAATTCTTTGCGATTTATATAAACTGTTCAGTTCAATATTCTTTCTAACTCTCCATTCTCCACTGTTGTTGTCCTGTATGATCCCAAAGATTCTTCTTCGGATCGTGTTCTCAAAGGTCTGCAATTGTTGTTCATCTTTCTTTGATGTAGTCTATGTTTCTGATCCATACATGACGGTTGGTCTTATACAGTTTTGTAAATTACTTTGGTGTATTAAGAATTGATTTTTTATTTTAACAGATGTTGCAAGGAAAACGATATTTTATTATCTATCGGTAACCTTCTTTTAATTTCATCGCTTACCATCCTGCTTCTGTTGAAGATTGTGTCCTGATAATTGTATATTTCTGTTCTCTAATAATCATATCTCCAATACTTGTATAATCTGAATCATTTTGCTTCTGGTGTCATCACATCGTCGTACCTAATATATATATATATACATATATATAAACATAATTATATATACATATATATAATATGGCCGTAGAAATATAGACAAACACATAGACATACAGAAACACATAAACAGAGAGACTGATAGACAAAAAGACAATAAAAACATCAAGACACTCAAACAGACAGATAGGCAGCCAGGTATGAAGGCACACAGATAGACAGACAGGCAGGCAGGCAGAGTGACAGACAAGCAGACAGAGAGACAGACAGACATAAAAATAGATAGATACAAAGATAGATAGATAGATAGATAGATAGATAGATAGATAGATAGAGATAGATAGATAGATAGATAGACAGATAAATGAATGGACGGATAGATGAATGAATGGATGGATGGATAGATAGATAGATAGATAGATAGATATAGATAGATAGATAGATAGATAGATAGATAGATAGATAGATAGATAGATGGATGGATGGATGGATGGATGGATGGATAGATAGATAGATAGATAGATAGATAGATAGATAGATAGATAGATAGATAGATAGATAGATAGATAGATAGATAGATAGATAGATAGATAGATAGATAGATAGTAATCATTTTCCATTTCCGTATTTTTATCTAGGACTGATTATCAAACAAATAGGCTTTCCGTTTATTTTCTTTCATTCTGTTTTTTTTTATCATCTCCATGTGTAATAGATCTTTTTATGTACATTTTCAGACATCTTGGTCAAGTGTTTCTGGACAATCCATGCTTTCTTTTTCCCTTGTTATGTTTCTGCCAGGCTTTCGATTTGCATGATTTAACCATCTCTATCATGTTTTCATTATCATAAAAATATATAATTTCACATATATGCCAGTCATTTGCATGTCCCTGGCTGAACTAAGCCTCCATAACAACCTCTCCTATAGGCCTCTCTGTTATACACAATATGCCCCATCCATCTGCAGATTAGCAACCATGTCTCGCAGCCACCTTCGCCATCGTCTTCCTCTATTTATTTTTCCTATTAGGATCCTTTCCAAGATGGTCTTCTCTTAATTATCACGAAGTTTAATTTGTCCAAAATATATACGTTTTCTCTGTTAAATGTTCTTTACTAGCCAGCATTCTTCAGTAGTAAGTTCGTTTAGTATGGATATATTTGTTCTTTTTTTGTGTTTATGCTATTTGAAAAACTCTTCTGTAGCATTTACATTCAAAGACATTTATATATTTCTCAGCTATATTGTTAAGTGTCCAGGTCTCACAGGAGTATGTTACAATGGGAAAGATGTATGCCCTTAGAAATCTTTTTTTTTTGTTCTATTTATTCCTCTCCACAGCTTCTTTAGGTTCTCCACTTTTTGAAGAGCGATAGATGTCCTATATTTAATTTCCCTCATTGAATCTTCATTGTTAATAATGATCCAAAATATGAAAACCTCTGCACCTATTCTGAATGTTCTCATTGATACATATTTCAGCTGTCTTATTTGCTTTGTCAGTTGTCATCAATTTAGTTTTATTCGAATTAAGATTTGCTAGTTTAATTGACTGACATAGTTTTTCACTTCCTTTTTGTGTTTTGGGCGGTAATACTGTGTCATCAACATATCTAATATCCAGTCATTCGTGACTCTCAATGTTTATGGCATCGAAATATTCTTTTTCTAAATCTTCTGTAACAGTCCTAAATATATTTTGACTACACAAATTAAATAAGTAAGGCGATTGTATGTACATCTGACGGATCCCTTCTGTTATGTCAAACCAAGTATTTTCACTATTTATTCTCACGGCTGAATGTTGTTCTTAATCAGTGTTTCTCAGACCCGTTTGCTGCACACTCCACATTTAAAAGTCAAACATTTTTGCGGTCCACTATTAAAGTGCTTTATATGTGCAAGGTATAAAACTGATTTTCTAAATTATTATGTAATACTTGCTCTACGTGTTTAACGGGATATTCATAGCTACACAAATTTTTTTTTTCATTTACGTTATAGATAGCTCTGTTTTCGGTTTGATAGCACATGCAATGTAGTCTTTTTAATTACGCCATATTTCTGTTTGCTGCTGGAAGAAACGCTGTCTGGACCATCCTTTCTCCAGTTGTCGAACTTCCGACATACTAATAAAAAGAACTACAATTCTGCGTCTTGCATTCGTGCGGTCTGTCATTATGGTCAACGCATTTTCTGAAAAGTGCAGAATAATTTTTTATAGTATCTATTTTTTTTCTCTCTTTTTTGCTGCTTTGAGGCTTCATCTCGTCTAACAGTACTCACAGTCATGGACCACTTTTCAGCCGCAACCCATGCGCTGAGAACCACTAGTCTAGACACAACAATGCTATTAATTGTATCAAATATTTTGTAAATCCCAGATTTTACATTATTTCATTAAATTCTGGTGTTCTACACAATCAAATGCTTTTGAATTGTCTATAAAATGTAAATATAGATTCATATTAAATTCTCTGGATATCTCTTTTATTAATCTTATATTGAATATATGATCTCTTGTTCCTCTTTCTTCTCTAATACCCACTTGGACCATATTGACTGCTTTTTCTATTTTCTTACCATTTAATACCCATTATGATTTTTAAAATAAAATTTTACTAGCATGACTAATTAGGGAACAGTTTTATAGTCTGTACAGGTCATTTGGCATTCTTTTGGCCAAATACCTGCAGTTTTTACATAGTGCACGTTTAGCACACCGATCAGGTTGACGTGAAGGCATGGAGAAGATAATGGATGAAAAGGGAAAGCAGCCGACAGTTCCATTTATAACATATTCATATACATAATTATAGACATACAGATATACAAATTTAAACACATTTATATATAGGAGGGGTTATGTATAAGTTTTCGGCATAAGGTACAACGGATTATTTGTGGACAACTTTTGCGGGTTATTACTCAAAGTACTCCATTTGCAAGTTTATGGACTTATTCCAGCGATCTTGGAGCATACGGGTACCTCCTTTGTAAAAGTCAGCATCGTGTGCCACTAGAAGGTGATCTACAGCATGAATGACGCATTCATCTGAAGCAAATTTGTGACCAATGAGATACTTTTTGAGCGTGATAAACAGGTAATAGTCAGAAGGGCCCACAATCTGGGGAATACGGAGGATGTTGAAGAAGCTGGAAGCCGCATTCATGAATGGCAGAGATTGTCACCGCCGACTTGTGAACTGGAGCAGTGTCTTGCCGAACAATGATTAACTCGTCAATTTTTCTCAACGACTTTCCTTCAATTTGACCCACAGTTGCTTCACAAGATTAGCGTAATAGACCACGGAGATCTACTGCCTCTTTGAAGATATTCTATCAATAGCACACTTTCTCAATCCTAGCAATAGCACACTTTCTCAATCCCAAAAGATGGAAACCATCACTTTGCCTGCTTACAGAATCACCCTTGTTTTTGTTTTTTTTTTGGAGGTGGGGATTCATGATGTTTCCACTGTTTTGACTATTCTTTGGTTTCTGGTTAAAAAGGATGAACCAAAGTTTTATCCACAGTCACAAATTGCTAAAGAAACTTTTCAGGATCTGCAGAAAAAATTTGTCAAGTTTGTCTCTTGACATATGAGACGCTGTCGTCTGTGGTCAGCTCCAAGAAGTTTCAGAACCCATAGAGCAGAGACCTTTTTCATTCGAAAATCATTATTAATAATGGCATGGATACGTTCCTGGGAGATGGCCAACTCTGTAGCAGTGTATACTCAGTTAGTCGTCGATCTTCCATTATCATATAAAAGATTTTACGGTGGTTTCATCGGTGGTTACCGTTCTTGGTCTTCCTGGAAGGGGATCATCTTCCATGTTTGAATTGAGCTGCTCATGTGTTCACTGTGTTGAAAGAAGGAACACTCTCCCCTAAATTCTCTCCCATATCCTTATGAATCTCCTTCGATGATACGCCTTTAATGCATAGGTAGCGAATGACTGCTCGATGATACATTTTATCTATTTTCTTAATTTTTGCCTCCCATTATAAATCCAGTAGTCTGTAAAAAATTGGTTGCAGTTAATTTCTGGAAACTTTGTGTTTTATCTTACATTGACCTGATCTATAAATGCAAGTAATATCAGCTGTGTGTTTTTCTTTTATTCTGTTTCTTCTATCATATCCAGGTTTGAATGATCTTTTCACTGTCCATTTTCAGACACCTTTGTCTTGTGTTTCTGGACAATCCATGTTTTCTCTTTACCTGGTTATGTTTCTGCCAGGCTTTCAAAGTGCATGATTTAACCATCTCCAACGTCTTGTCATTATCATATTTGTACCTAATGCCGCAAACATATCAATCGAACCTCGTATACATACATACTTTCATACTTACATATATAGACATATAGAGCATTCACACATACACATTAATTGCACTTTTAACAGTTGTAACATCCGGTTTTTCTTAATGTATTAACACAGCAACTTCCGTAATTTTATAAACAATAATTAAGACTTATTAAAAAATTACAATTATGAATCACTATTTTACTTTAAAGAACATTTTTTCTCCCCGTAAAATTACGTAGTATTGTAAGAACATTTCAAATAACTTAGCTAGCGTCTGTACTATCAAACTTTCATGTCTGTATTTCAAATTTCAGTTCGTAAGTAATTCAGTTCACAAAATTCAACAATGTAGCACATTTCTGTAAAAAAGAAACATATAAACATAACATTCGTTATGATACACTTTTGTTTCAACACAAGTAACGGAGGTAATATACGTCCTACATTAGTGAGAACATAGTAGAGATACAGGAAATTCAATTTAACCTTTCTTTTACATTATTTATCTTAACTCCTATAAGTCTTGTAGTTGATGATTCTTGTAAATGTTATGTATAATACTAGTAATAGTCCAATAACAATGCAGCATGTTTTTTTGAACTTAATTAAAGCAATATTCACTATAGTCTCTTAGAACTACTTTAAGAGGAAATATGGAAAGATGAACGAATAGACAGACAGATACAGAGACAGATAGACAGACAGGGAGACAGACAGACAGACAGGCAGGCAGGCAGGCGGGCAGACAGACGGACTGACGGATAGATAGATAGATAGATAGATAGATAGATAGATAGATAGATAGATAGATAGATAGATAGATAGATAGATAGATAGATAGATAGATAGATACACAGATAGGTAGATAGGTAGACAGATAGATAGATAGATAGATAGATAGATAGATAGATAGATAGATAGATAGATAGATAGATAGATAGATAGATAGATAGATAGATAGATAGATAGATAGTCTTCTTTCTCGTTTTCAGTATATATATCTGGGACTTATTATCTAATAAATTTGGCTCTCCGTTTATTTCTCTTTTATTCTGTTTGTTCTATCATCATCTCCGGGTGTACCTTATCGTTTTGAAGACGAATTATTTTACCTTTTGGTGATGATGATGACTTCCAATGAGGATTTTGGTGTTTAGTTGTGTGATCATAGCGAAAAATCCATATTTCATTCTCTGCAACAATCAATTTTCAGAAATGGTTATCTCTGCGACACGTTTTGATGGTGTCTTTTGAATACTTATCACGCTGATGTTTTTGGTCATCAGACAACGAATGTGGTACAAAATGGCATGCGACTTTTTTCTTGCCCAAATCTTCCACTAACATTTTATGAATGATCTCTTGGTTAAGATCAAATTCATCTGCCATCATCCTCACAGTCAAACAACTATCTTCTTGTATTCGTTCTCTGACATTTGCAATGACCTTCTCATTACGAACAGAAATTAGACGGCCATGTCTGGTTGCATTTGTAATCGTTTCCACAGCACTTTTGAAATGTGATTGCAATCTGAATATCTGTGCAGGAGATAAACAATTATCACCATAAACTTGTCCCTTCAATTTAACGGTCTCGGTGATACTTTTTTCGAATTTTAAACAATTTAATGTTAGGTTTTTGCTCCATGTTGATTACGTGACAGTGCACCTCTAACTAGGTCAACAAAATGGCGGCTTGTTTGGAGTCTGCTTTTCGGGTGACGATGAAAATTTGCCAGATTATAGATGAAAGGTGCCTCTTTGGATTCCAAGCTTTGCCTCATAGATGGCATTTTTGTATTCACCATAAAAAAATCAGTCTCACTACTTAATTCCTTGATCTTATATATATATATATATATATATATATATATATATATATATATATATATATATATATATATATATATATATATATATATATAAATACACACACGCAGGACGAGGAAGATATATTGACAGACAGACAGACAAGACAGAAAGAGACAGACGCTAATCTCTACTAATTTTTTTTCTCCCCATATTTTGAAATATGTATATACAGAAAGTAAGTTTTTTTTGTTGTTGTTTTGTTTTTCCTCTCCTGTAATATAAATATTAACAACGTTTAAATAAGAAAAGTATATATGAAATGTATTCTGCTTCTTCTTCATCTTCATCTAACTGAGCAATTAACGCTGTTTGCTGCAAATACTCTTCGCCTCCATTCCTCTCTATTCCTAATCTTCTCTCTACAGTTGGTGACACAATTTTCTTTTATACCATCTTCTATGTTGTCTTTCCATCTCTGTCCTGGTCTACTTCTTGATTTTGTTACTCTAACATCTTGTTTGCACATCATTTTCGTTTGTATGTTCTCTCCCATTCTTTCTACATGGCCCAGCCAGAGTAATCTGTTCAGTTTCAAGACATTAATAATTTGTTGTGATTTAAATAAACTGTTCAGTTCAATATTCTTTCTAACTCTCCATTCTCCGCTGTTCGTGTTTTTATGATCGCAAAGATTCTTCTTCGGATCTTGTTCTCAAAGGTCTACAATTGTTGTTCATCTTTCTTTGTTGTAGTCTATGTTTCTGATCCATACATGACGGTAGGTTTAATTATAGTTTTGTAGATTACTTTGGTGTATTAAGAAAGGATTTTTTCATTTTAACAGGTGTTGCAATGAAAATTATATTTTATTTCCTATCGGTAATCTGCTTTTAATTTCATCGCTTACCATGCTGCTTCTGTAGAATGTTGGGTCTAGAAATTTGTATATTTCTGCTTTCTAATAATCATATCTCCATCACTTATATAATCTGAATCTTTCTGCTTCAGGTCACTTCACATCGTCGTACATTCTATATATATATATAATGTGGCAATGAGAAATAGATATATAAACAAACTCATACACATACAGAAACACACAAACAAAGAGACCGATAGACAAAAATAAAATAAAAACATCAATACAAACAAACAGACTGACAGGCAGGGAGGCAGATAGAGTGACAGAGAGGTAGACAGAGAGACAGACAAACATGTAGATAGATAGAGAGGTAGATAGATAGATAGATAGATATATAGATAGATAGATAGATAGTCAATTTTTTCCATTTCCGTATTTTTATCTAGGACTGATTATCTAACAAATATGGCTTACCGTTTATTTCTTTTTCATTCTGTTTCTTCTATCATCTCCAGGTGTAATTGATCTTTTTTATGTACATTTTCAGACATCTTGGTCAAGTGTTTCTGGACAATCCATGCTTTCTTTTTCCCTTGTTATGTTTCTGTCAGGCTTTCGATTTGCATGATTTAACCATCTCTATCATGTTGTCATTATCATAAAAATATATAATTTCACATATATGCCAGTCATTTGCATGTCCCTTGCTGAACTAAGCCTCTATAACAACCTCTCCTGTAGGCCTCTCGGTTATACACAATATGCCCCATCCATCTGCAGATTAGCAACCATGTCTCGCAGCTACCTTCGCCATCGTCTTCCTCTATTTATTTTTCCTATTAGGATCCTTTCCAAGATGGTCTTCTCTTAATTATCACGAAGTTTAATTTGTCCAAAATATATACGTTTTCTCTGTTAAATGTTCTTTACTAGCCAGCATTCTTCCATAGTAAGTTTGTGTAGTATGGATATATTTGTTCTTTTTTTGTGTTTATGCTATTTGAAAAACTCTTCTGTAGCATTTACATTCAAAGACATTTATATATTTCTCAGCTATATTGTTAAGTGTCCAGGTCTCACAGGAGTATGTTACAATGGGAAAGATGTATGCCCTTAGAAATCTTATTTTTCTTGTTCTATTTATTCCTCTCCACAGCTTCTTTAGTTTCTCCACTTTTTGAAGAGCGATAGATGTCCTATATTTAATTTCCCTCATTGAATCTTCATTGTTAGTAATGATCCAAGATATTAAAACCTCTGCACCTATTCTGAATGTTCTCATTGATACATATTTCAGCTGTCTTATTTGCTTTGTCAGTTGTCATCAATTTAGTTTTATTCGAATTAAGATTTGCTAGTTTAATTGACTGACATAACTAGTTTTTCACTTCCTTTTTTGTTTTGGGCAGTAATACTGTGTCATCAACATATCTAATATCTAGTCTTTCGTGACTCTCAATTTTGATGGCATCGAAATATTCTTTTTCACATTAAGATTCACAAGTTTAATAGACTGACATACTTAGTTTTTCAGTTTCTTTTTGTGTTTTGGGCAGTGATACTGTGTCATCAACATATCTAATATCTAGTCTTTCATAACCCTCAATTTTTATGGCATCGAAATATTCTTTTTCTACATCTTCTGTAACAGTCCTAAATATATTTTGACTACACAAATTAAATAAGTAAGGTGATTGTATATACATCTGACGGATCCCTTATTTTATGTCAAACCAAGTAGTTTCACTTTTTATTATTATGCTTGTTGGTCTTAATCAGCGCTTCTCAGACCCAAGTGCTGCACGGCCTACATTTAAAAGTCTAACATTTTTGCGGCCCACTATTAAAGTGCTTTATATGTGCAAGGTATAAATCTAGTTTTATAAATTATTATGTAATACTTGCTCTACGTGTTTAACGGGATATTCATTGCTACACAAAAGTTCTTTTCGTTTACATTATAGATAACTCTGTTTTCGGTTGGATAGCAAAAGCGATGTAGTCTTTGTATTTACACCACATTTCTGTTTGCTGCTGGAAGAAACGCTGTCTGGACCATCCTTTCTCCAATTGTCGCACTGCGGACATACTAATAAAGCGATCTACAATTCTGCGTCTTTAATCCATGCAGTCTGCCATTATGGCCAACGCATTTCATGAAAAGTGCAGTATAATTTTTTATAATATCTATTTTTTCCTCTATTTTTTGTGTTTTGAGGCTTCATCTTGGCTCACAATACTCACAGTCAAAGACAATCTTTCTGCTGCATCCCATGTGTTGAGAATCACTAGTCTAGATACAACAGTGCTATTAATTGTATCAAATATTTTGTAAATCCCAGTTTTTGCATTATTTCACAAAATTATTGCTGTTCTACACAATCAAATGCTTTTGAATAGTCTATAAAATGTAAATATAGATTCATATTAAATTCTCTGGATATCTCGTTTATTAATCTTATATTTAATAATGATCTCTTGTTCCTCCTTCATGTCAAAACCCACTTGGACCATATTGACTTCTTTTTCTAGTTTCTTACCATTTTACATCCATTATGGTTTTTTAAATCGAATTCTACTGCCATGATCAGCGTGACCTGAAGACATGGAGAAGATAAAGGATGAAAAGGGAGAGCAGTCGACATTTGCATTTAAAGCACATTCACATACATACATATAGACATACATATATACAAACTTATACAAATTTATATATATGAGGGGTTATGTATAAATTCTCGGCATAAGGTACAACGGATTATTTGTGGACAACATTTGCGGGTTATTTCTCAAAATAGTCCACTTGCAAGTTTATGCACTTATTCCAGCGATCTTTTAGCATACGGGTACCTCCTTTCTAAAAGTCAGCATCTTGTGCCAGAAGAAAGTGATCTACAGCATGAATGACGCCATCATCTGAAGCAAATTTGCGACCACTGAGCTACTTTTGGAGTTTGGTAAACAGGTAATAATCTGAAGTGGCCAGATCTGGGGAACAAGTAGGATGTTCAAGAAGCTGAAAGCAGCATTCATGAATTGCAGCCATTGTCACCGCCGACTTGTGAACTGGAGCATTTTCTTGCTGAACGATGACTCCTCTCGTCAGTTTAACCCACAGTTACTTCATGATATTAGCATAATAGACCCAGGAGACCTACTGCCCTTTTGAAGATAGTCTAACAATAGCACACCTTCTGACTCCCAAAAGATGAAAGCCATTACTTTGCCTGCAGAGAGAACCACCTTTGCTTTTTTGGAGGTGGGAATTCATGTTGTTTCCACTGTTTTGACTATTCTTTGGTTTCTAGTTAAAAAGGGTGAACCAAAGTCTTATCCATAGTCACATATTGCTAAAGAAACTTTTCAGGACCTGCAGATATAATGGTCAAGTTTGTCTCTTGACATATGAGACGCTGTCGTTTGTGGTCAGCTCCAAGAAGTTTCGGGACCCATCGAGCAGGACCATTTTCATTTGAAGATCATTATTAATAATGGCATGGATACGTTCCTGGAAGATGGCCAACTCTGTAGTAGTGTACACGCAGTTAGTCGTCGATTTTCCATTATCATGTAAGGGATTTTTCCGGTGGTTACCGTTCTTGGTCTTCCTGGAAGGAGATCATCTTCCAGACTCTACCTTCCATGTTTGAATTGAGCGGCCCATGTGTTCACTGTGCTTTAAGAAGGGGCACTCTCCTCTAAATTCTCTCCCATATCCTCATGAATCTCCTTTGATGATACGCCTTTAATGCATATGTAGCGAATGACTGCTCGATGATACATTTTATCCATTTTCTTAATGTTTGCCACCCATTATAAATCCAGTAGTCTGTAAAAAAATTGGTTGCAGTTAATTTCTGGAAACTTTGTGTTTTATCTTACATTGACCTGATCTATAAATGCAACTAATATCAGCTGTGTGTTTTTCTTTTATTCTATTTCTTCTATCATATCCAGGTGTAATTGATCCTTTCACTGTCCATTTTCAGACACCTTCGTCATGTGTTTCTGGACAATCCATGCTTTCTCTTTCCCTGGTTATTTTTCTGCTAGACTTTCAAAGTGCATGATTTAACCATCGCCAACGTCTTTTCAGTATCATATTTGTACCTAATGCCGCAAACATATCAGTCGCCCCTCGTATACATACATACTTTCATACTTACATACATAGACACGTAAATCATTCACACACACACATTAATTGCACTATTAACAGTTTTAACATCCGGTTTTTCTTAATGTATTAACACAGCAACTTCCGATATTTTATAAACAATAATTAAGAGTTATTAAAAAAAATAAAATTCTGAATCACTATTTTAATTGAAAGAACACTTTTTTATACCCCTAAAACTACGTAGTATTGTAAGAACATTTCAAATAACTTAGCTAGCGTCTGCACTATCAAACCTACATGTCTGTATTTCAAATTTCAGTTGGTAAGTAATTCAGTTCATAAAATACAAAAATGTAGCACATTTCTGTAAAAAATATAAACATATTTTGTTTCAACACACGTATCAGAGGTAATATACGTCCTACATTAATGAGAACATAGTAGAGATATAGGAAATTCAACGTAATCTTTCTTTAGCATTATTTCTTTTAACTCCTACAAGCCTTGTAGTTGATGATTCTTGTAAATGTTATGTATAATATTTGTAATAGTTCAAAAACTATGCAGGAAGTGGATTTGAACTTAATTAAAGCAATATTCATAATAGTCTCTTAGAACAATTTTAAGAGGAAATATGGAAGGATGAACGAATAGACAGATAAATAGATACAGAGACAGACATACAGACAGACAGTGAGACAGACAGGCAGGCATACAGACAGACAAATGGACGGATAGATAGATAGATAGATAGATAGATAGATAGATAGATAGATAGATAGATAGATAGATAGATAGATAGATAGATAGATAGATAGATAGATAGATAGATAGATAGATAGATAGATAGATAGATAGATAGAAAGATAGTATTTTTTCTCGTTTTCCATATTTTTATCTAGAAATGATTAACTAACAAATTTGGCTCTCCGTTTATTTCTCTTTTATTCTGTTTGTTCTGTCATCATCTCCAGGTGTACCTTATCATTTTAATGTTAATTTTCAGACACCTTCTTCAAGTGTTTCTGGACAATCCATGCTTTCTCTTTCTCTGGTTATGTTTGCTGCCAGGCTTCTAAAGTGCATGATTTAACCATCTCTATCATGTTTTCATTATCATAAAAATATATAGTTTCACATATATGTCAGTCATGTGCATGTCCCTCGCTGAACTAAGCCTCCATAATAGCTCTCTATTATACACATGATGCCCTACTACTGATGCATCCATGTGCGGAATAGAAACGATGTCTTGTAGCCATCTTCGCCTTGGTCTTCCTCTCTTTCTTTTTCCTATTACAAACTTTTTTCAAGATGGTATTCTCTTATTTATCATGACGTTTAATGTATATAAGTTTTCTCTATTTAGTGTCGTTACTAGCCAGCATTCTTAAATATTAATTTCTTGTAGTACGGATATATTTGTTCTTTTTGTGTCCATGATATTAGAAGAACTCTTCTGTAGCATTTACATTCATAGGCATTTATATATTTATCAGTTGTCTTGTTAGGTGTCCAGGTCTCACATGCATATGTTGCACTGGGAAAGATACATATCCTTAAAAATCGAATTTTTCTTGTTCTGTTTATTCCTCTAAACAGCTTCTTTACTTTTTCCACTTTTTGAAGAGCGATAGACGTCCTATATTTATTTCCCTCATTGAATCGACATTGTTAGTAATGATCCAAGATATTAAAACCTCTACAACTGTTCTGAATGTTCTCACTGATACATATTTCCGCTGTCTTATTTGTTGTGTTAATTTTCATGAATTTAGTTTTATTCGCACTAAGATTCATTATTTTTTACATACTGACATAATTACTTTTTCAATTCCTTTTTTTGTTTGGACGGTAATAGTGTGTCATCAACATATCTAATCTCTAGTCTTCGGTAACCTTTAATTTTTATGTCATCGAAATATTCTTTTTCTACATCTTCTTTAACAGTCATAATTATATTTTGACTACACAAATTAAATAAGTAAGGCGATTGTATGTACATCTGACAGATCCCTTCTTTTATATTAAACCAGGTAGTTTCACTATTTATTCTCACGGCTGCCTGTTGGTCTTGATCAGCGTTTCTTAGACCCTTTTGCTGCACGGCCCACATGTAATATGTAATACTTTCTATACATCTTTAGCTGCATATTCATTGCTACACAAAAGTTATTTTCATTTACCTTATTGATAGCACTGTTTTCGGTTGTATAGAAAAAGCGATGTAGTCTTTTTATTTACGTCACATTTCTGTTTGCTGCTGGAAGAAACGCTTTCTGGACCATCCATTCTCCAATAGTCGGAGTGCGGACATATTAATAAAGCGATCTACAATTCCGCGGCTTGCATCCGTGGAGTCTCCAAATAGGGCCAACGCATTGAGTGAAAAATACCATATTCTTTTTTACTGTATCTATTTTTGTTCCTGTCTTTTTCTGCAGCTTTGAGGCTTCAGCTCTGCCCATAATACTCTCAGTCATGGACCATCTTTAGGCCGCGGCCCATGCGTTGAGTACCACTAGTCTAAATACAACAATGCTATTAATTGTATCAAATATTTTGTAAATGACAGTTTTTGAATTATTTCAAAAAATTCCTGGTGTTCTAAACAATCAAATGCTTTTAAATAGTCTATAAAATATAAATGTAGATTCATATTAAATTCTCTGGATATCTCTTTTATTTATCTTATATTGAATATATGATCTCTTGTTCCTCTTTCTTGTCTGAAACCCACTTGGACCATATTGGCTTCTTTTTCTATTTTCTTTCCAGTTTCTACCCATTATGATTTTTTAATAGAATATTACTGGTATGACTAATCAGCGAACAGTTTTGTAGTTGTAAATAATTTCAAGTTATCCTTTTTTAGTAGTGGTATAAATATAAGACCTCTCATGTCACATAGCAAAGCCACATCTGTGAATCATTATAATAAGAATAAGGAAAAAGATAAAAATGGAAATAGATGAACAGTTTGGATGTGTTGAAGGAAAGGGAACACACAATGCCATTTATGCTTTACGAACATTAACATAAAGAGCTCTAGAAGTATAGAAAGATCACTACTTATGCTTCATTGATTACACCAAGGCATTCGACAAATTGAAACATAAGAACATTATTAAATGCTTGAAGACATCAATATAGACGGCAAACACCTGAGGATTGTAAAACTTCTGTACTCGCAGCAAGAAGCAGCAATTCGAGTTGAAAATAGAACTGGAAAATATCAACGTATAAAGCAAGGGCTGCGACAAGGATGTGTACTATCTCCAGACCTTTTTTCTCTGTACATCGAGAATATTCTAAGAACGATCATCACAGAAACAGACATAAAATTTCGAGGATACAATATTAACAGCCTTCCTTATACTGACAACACAGTACTGATAGCTGAGAACCAGCAAGATCTGCAAAATCTCTTGGATAAAGTCGCCAAAGAAAGTGAACAGAAAAGTCTTACTTTGAACATTAAAAAGATTGAGACTATGGTTATATCTAAGAAGCAGAATCCACCAGCATGCAGTATAAAATTAAATGGAAATATTCTAAAGCAGGTGCAGAAATTCAAATACAATGGAGCACTAATAACTTCAGATAGGAAATGCAGAACATAAATTAGGAACAGAAAAGGCCAAGCAAAGACTGCATTGCAGAGAATGAGAAACATATTAGTCAACACATCCTTATCAATGAATGTTAGAAAACGAGTCCTAAAATGCTATATTGAACCTATCTTGTTATATGGAAGTAAATCATGGACAAAAGGCAAGACTGCACATAAATCATTGGAAGCAGCAGAAATGTGGTTTATTAGAAGAATGTTGCGAATCCCCTGGACATCATAAATAACTAATGAAGAATGTATGAGAAGAGCTGGAGAGACAAAAATCTTGCCAAAATGATAAGAGAGACAATGTACTTTCATAGGACATGCAATGAAAAGAGCAGGCATTGAAAATATTATAACAGGAAAAATATCAGGAAGAAGATCAAGAGGAAGACTAAGAGAAATGATACTGGACAGTCTGATTGAATGGTGTGAGAGGAGATCACCAATTGAGCTGATGGCCTACATGACGGATCGTGTACTCTGGAGAAGCATAATAGCCAACGCCAGTCGGCACAGCACCTGATGATGATGATGATGACGATGATGATGATGATGATGATGATGATGAATATACGTCTTTTTTATTGTTTTGGGAAAATACCTGAATTTTTTACATAGTGCACGAATAGCACACCGATCAGGGTGACGTGCAGCTATGGAGAAGATAATGGATGAAAAGGGAGAGCAGCCGACAGTTCCATTTAAACATATTCATATACATAATTATAGACATACATATATACAGACTTATTCAAATTTATATATAGGAGGGGTGATGTATAAGTTCTCGGCATAAGGTACAACGGATTATTTGTGGACATCTTTTGCGGGTCATTTCTCAGTATAGTGCCTTTGCAAGTTTATGCACTTATTCGAGCGATCTTTGAGCATACGGGTACCTCCATTGTAAAATTCAGCGTCGTGTGCCAGTAGAAAGTGATCTACAGCAATAATGACGCCATCATCTGAAGCAAATTTAAGAACACTGAGCTACTTTTTGAGTTTGATAAACAGGTAATAGTCTGCAGGGGTCAAATCTGGGGAATATGGAAGATGTACAAGAAGCTGGAAGCCGCATTCATGAATGGCAGCCGTTGTCACCGCCGACTTGTGAACTGGAGCACTGTCTTGCTGAACGATGACTACTCTCGTCAATTTTCTTCGACTACTTTCCTTCAGTTTGACCCACAGTTGCTTCACAAGATTAGCGTAATAGACCACGGGGACCTACTGCCCTTTTGAAGATAGTCTAGCAATAGCACACCGTCTGAATCCCAAAAGATTTAAGCAATCACTTTGCCTGCAGACACAACCACCCTTGCTTTTTTTTTTGGAAGTGGGGATTCATTATGTTTTCACTGTTTTGATTATTCTTCGGTTTCTGGTTGAAAATGATGAAACAAAGTTGTAAGAGCATTTAAAATAACTTCGCCAACGTGTGTTCTATCAAAGTTTCATGTCTATATTCCAAATAAATATAGTTCGTAAGCAATTCAGTAGTAGAGATATAGAAAATTCCATTTAATCTTTCTTTTGCATTATTTATTTTAACTCCTACAAGTCTTTTAGTTGATGATTCTTGTATATTTTATGTACACTATTTGTAATACTATACATAGATGGGACAGATATTGAAAAAGTCAATCAATTTGCAACCTTGGCAGCTACATAGACCAGGATGATAACACCAGAAAGGAAGTTAGAATCAGAATTGCAAAAGCAGCATCGATCTTCAAGAATCTTGGAGTTCAAAAGTTATAAGCACAAAAATCAAGTTTAGACTATTAAATTCAAATGTAATAGCATCTATCATTTATGGATACGTGAGCTGGAAAACAACTAAAGAAATAGAAAAGAAATTAGACTCTTTTGAAAACAAATGTCTAAGGAAAATACTCGCCATCAAGTGTAACGAATTCAAGAACAATGCAGAGATAAGACAGATAACTGAGAAAAAACAAGTCTCATAGGTGATCAGGAAAAGGAGATGGACATATGTTCGTCACTTGATGAGAAGAAATGATCAGAGAATGACAAAACAAGCAAAGAAAAAGAGGCAGACTCGCGTGAAACTCTGAAGAGGACATTGTTCATAGAGGCCAAATTAACAGGCAAAAAATCCCTTGATGAGGTTGAAAGACACACCGAAGACAGGAAAAATTGGCGAAATACTTTGCTACAACTATGTATCGTTTAAAGGCACGGGAAGGATATAAGATAAAAGAAAATTTGTAATAATCCAATACCAATGCAGTTTGAGGATTTGAAACTTAATTAAAGCAATATGCAAAATAGTCTCTTAGAATAAGTTTAAGAGGAGAGATTGAAGATGAACGAATAGACAGACAGACAGACAGACAGACACACAGACACACAGACAGATAGATAGATACGCATATATCTATAACAGATACTATTCTTCAGATACATCAGTGAAAACATAAGTATATAGATTCATAAATATTTATTTAAACTTATGGAGAAGTTTATGTTTTCGAATTTTATTCCTAAACAAAACATTAATTTGAATATTTCAGTGTGCTAAATCATCAAGACAATTTAATATTTTCTTCCGTTGTTGGCGAAATCTTCAGCTGCCGTGCGTGGAGCGGTGCTCTTCCCGGCCAATGAAGAAATTTGCAAATGAGGTTGCCGCGCAGCATCACTGCGGAAAAGGTGGTTGAAAGAATAAAGCGAAGCAAACAGTCAAATCACGGCACCTCTGGTCTGGAGGTCGGCCACGTCCTGAGTGCAGTCATATCGTGTGAAATGCATGAACCGGTTTGTCCCAGAGGTTAGGTCACTGCTGGCTTGACTTTTCAAATGCCGCGCGTGGAGTGAAGCTCCTCCCGGTTAAGGAAGTAAATGCGGAAATAAAGGTTGCTGTGCGGCGCCGATGGGAAAAGGTGGTGGAAAGTGAAGTTTAACCTGGTATGTCCAGTAGTATCGCTACGAGAGCTATACCACGGCACCTCTGCTCTAGAGGCCGCCTACGTCCGAAATACACCTACACTGGTGAAATATGCCTAAACCGGCACACACCAGGGGTGGAACTCGATGGCTAGACATGTCATGCCACCTCCGCTCTAGAGGTCGGTAACGCCTGATAAACACCCATACTGGTGAATTTTGCCTAAACCGGCTCATACCAGGGGTGAATCTTGAAGGCTATGAATGTCACAGTACCTCTGCCCTAGAGGTCGGTCCCGTCCCAAACATGCCCATACTGGGAAATGCCTAAACCGGCTCAACCCAGGGGTAGAAGTCACTAGTGGCGAGGATTCGTCCTCCTGGACAAAAGCTCCATCCTGGTCACAACTAGGAAGGGTAGCGGCCACGACCGCAAAATGCTGAAGTCGGAGACACTGGACCAGGGAAGTCTAGATAGGCAACCACCTCTCACCCGGCGGGGATGTCTGCGTATCCTAATCACGCTGAGGTTTTCCGGTGAGAAAGTCCAACCCTGGACTGGATGGGCAACCACCTCTCACCCGGCGGTGATACACGGGTATCTCATAACACGTCGAGGTTTTCCGGTGAGAAAGTCCAACTCTGTCCTGGGTGGGCTGACGCCTCTCACCCAGCGGGGATGCACTGATATTCCAAACACGTCGAGGTCTTCCGGTGAGAAAGTCCAACCCTAGACCAAACTGGTGCAATGAAAACCACGGTGTCACGCAATCCCGCTTCCGAGACCCACCAAGAATACAGGCTAAAGCACTGTGATACTCTGAACCCCTTGTGGTCCTTCGTGGAACTCATGTGGTCTATTTTGGACCACACAGGGGACCACCGGACCAAACGAGGACCACATGTGTGAATTCAGTAGGTTCACAGTGCGGTTTTTGGTGGTAGAAGTGAACGAAGAAGAAGAAGAAGAAGAATATTTTCTACTAGTTACTATACTGCTTCAGAAAAGAAAAAAAAATATTTATGGCTTTTCACAATGCAAAGATATTTTCATATATATATATATATATATATATATATATATATATATAATCAATTCTTGTTTCTTTTCTTGATCATTTCATGTTTCTTATAAATTACATCAATTTAGTGTAATATATATATATATATATATATAACAGCAGGAAGACGTAGATATACTGTCAGATAGACAAGCATAGAGAAGACAGACAAAAACTGTTGAATTTCTTTTTCTGTCCATATATCAAAACATGTATATACAGGCGGTAACTTTCTTTTTTTCATCACAAAAGATAAATATAAAGACGTCTGGACCGGCCTCCTCTCTCTGACCTCTGGACCGGCCTCCTCTCCCTGACCTCTGGACCGGCCTCCTCTCCCTGACCGCCCTGGTTCAGATAATCTCCCATTTCTTGTCCTCTTCTATTTTTCTCGACCCTCTGGTTGTTGGCTCTTCTGTACTTCTGTTCTTCTGTACTTCCTTTCTTCTCTCTGCGGTCCTTCTTTTTATCCTTAGTCCAGCTTGATGGTCTGACCAGTAGGTATTTTGGCTCCGCCTTCAAATGGTCCGCTGGTCCTAGAAGCGACCCGATTGGTTCTCACTTCTTAACCTCACAGGTCAGGCTTTTCTAATGTCCGTCTGTCTGTGTCTGTTTTCTTTTTCGCGTCCCATTTTCTTATTTTTGCCTGCCGCTCGGTATTTCTCCTCTGTCATTCCCTACTCGTCTGCCCGTTGTTGGAATGTGCAGCGAACGCTTCCCGAGTGTTAAATTTCTGGCCGAGTTCCGTTGCTTGTCCGACTTGACAGTGTCCAGTTGTGATGATTTATCACTAAGCATCTGGGAATCCCGTGCCAGCGGTCTTCTCCCAGATTTCCCATCTCATCCGATCTGTTTTCTACGTATCAGTAATATCGATGCTAATAATAATAATAATAATACTCATTAATTCAATACTCATACTTATAAGGACAATGCTACATTGGGTTAAGGAAGAAGACTGTTTTTTTTTAATGTTTAGTGTTATACGTAAAGAGTGAACACAAGTAAGGCGGAGCATTGTGCGACATAATTCTGTGAACAAAACTTAACTTTGGTAAAAATAACTTTATTTTTGAGGTGTAGAATTTTGAGTTGTTTGTGCTGATCTACAGTCTGTAATGGGTGTTTGTCACAAATCAGAATTATTCCTCGTTTGTGAAGTGAGTGGAGCCTTTTTGTGTTTGAGACTGAGCATCCACCCCAGATTGTGGAACAGTAATGTTAAGTGTATTTGTATATGTGTTATGTAGTATATCTTTCTTGTGTCTTTGTCGATAAAGTGTTAATAATTGTGGCTAGTTGGTAAACTTTAGTCGCTTTCAATTTTGTTCGGTTACGTACGTGAGAAATCCATGTTAAATGCTGATCAATGATGAGTCCTAAAGGTTTATGTTCATGAACATGTTCTATTGCCTTAGTCCCAGCACAAAGCTTTAGTGAATTTTTGTTGCATTCTGCATTTTCTGTCTTGTAGTGATGAGCATTGATTTTGTTTTGTTGGTGTTTATCAACATACCATTTTTATTACTTCATTTAATCAAAATGTTTATATCATTTTGGAGCGTTGTCTGTAGGTTATTGATGTCACAGTCACTACTGTAAACAGTACAGTCATCAGCAAAAAGATCACATGAAGAGTACTTTAAATGTAGTAGTAAATTGTTAATATAGACACCAAAGAGAAGAGGATCGCGAATGGACCCTTGAGGAATACTAGTATCAACAACAGGAGAGTCAGGTATTATATTTCAAAAGAAAACTACATTTTCTTAGGTCAGGGTGTAATCTATAACCTTCCAGCTTTTTTGCAAGAATTTCATGATCAATCATATCGAAGGCTTTCTTGAAATCAATAAAGAGAGCACCACACAATGTATCATCACTTATATTAGACAGCCAGCTTTCTATCATTTTAGCTAATGCTGTGTGGCAGGAATGATTTGGTCTAAAACCTGACTGTCTATTAGTAGATTGTTTTCCCTCATGTCTAGAAGTGTTAACTTTTGAATATGTTTTTCAAGAAGTTTAGATAATGATGACAGAATGGATATGCGTCTATAGTTTGAGAGGTCACTATTCTGTCCAGATTGAAAAACAGGAAACACTTTGGTGAGTTTAAAAGCATCAGGGAAATAATGTTTGTCAGTGCACGAATTGTATATATATATATATATATATATATATGTTAGTATGTCTGTAATAACTGGTGCACCGTAGAGTAGTATCTTGTTTCTAATGTTATCATATCCTGCTGAGTTAGTGTTCTTTAAAGACCAGATGTATTTACAAACTTCGCTGACTCTGAGGAAAGGTCTATTTAGTTGTTTTAGCTTTACACATTTACTGTCGCTGTCAGTTTTCAACACGCTCAGGTCGCAATTAGGGGTTGGTAATGAAGATTTTAGAATATGTATTTCCTCTCTAAAATGTTCACTGAAGTTAGTGCATGTATGTTCACTATTAAGTGTTTGTGGGTCAGTTTGCTTCCTTTTATTTACAAGAGAATTAATCGCTTTCCAAGGTGATTTACTATATGTTTTGTCTTTCACTAAATTTCTGAAGTAATTTTTCTTTTCCTGCCTAATTAAATACTGCACATTATTCCTAAGTGATCGATAGCTATTGAAATTTCTGGTGTTATGACCTTCGTCCCGTTTCCTCACGAGTTTCAAGATATCAGCAGTTATCCACGGGGACTTTTTTACACGTTTTACCCTCATTTCTTTGATGGGGACATGCTTGTCACAAATACTTCGAAAGATTTTAATACAGTATTCGATAGCTTCATTTGGATTGGTTAAATAAATAAACGTACAAGGCGAAGCTTTTAAATCAGTCAAATATAATTCCAATTAGGAACAGAATAGGCCAAGCAAAGACTGCATTTCAGAGAATGAGAAACATATTAGCCAACATATCCTTATCAATGAATGTTAGAAAAGGAGTCATAAATTGCTATATTGAAACTATCTTGTTATATGGAAGTGAATCATGGACAATAGGCAGGTCTGCACAAAAACCATTGGAAGCAGCAGAAATGTGGTTTATTAGAATAATGTTGCGAATCCATGGACAGGAAAAGTAACTAATGAAGAATGTATGAGAAGAGCTGGAGAGACAAAAAACCTTGTCAAAAAGATAAGAGAGAGACAATGTACTTTCATAGGACATGCAATGAAAACAGGTGGCATTGAAAATATTATAACAACAGGAAATATAGAGGGAAGAAGATCAAGAAAAAGACCAAGAGAAACGATATTTGACAGTCTGACGGGATGGTGTGAGAGGAGATCACCAACTGAGCTGATGGACTGCATGAAGGATCGTGTACTTTGCAGAAGCATAATAGTCAACGCCAGTCGGCAGGGCACTTGATGATGATGATGATGATGATGATAATTGCAAGTTAAAGTTGTTAAATTATATTTTTGATGTTGGCATGTTTGTGTTTAGGCATCCCTTTTGTTACCACGTACAGCAGACTGGGTAGTGATCACTCAGCGACACATGAGGGACACTACATTCAGTGATGTTTCCAAGATGAGCTACATATATGTGATCTATTCATGTTGATGATGGTTCAATCACACTAGCAGATTTGTTTACAAGGTGGTAGAAGTTGTCCTATGTTTGAATGTTCTTCTATGTGGGAGTGGACTGCTTGAAATCTATAAGTTGTATATTGAAGTCGCCGAGAATGATTATGTCCGTGAATCTATAGGTCAGAGTATTATCTATCATGGTTGTAAAGTGATCATACCACTCGGCTGAAACATTTGGTTTTCGGTATATAAAAATAATTAGAATTGGACTAAGATTTGATATTTTAATTTCTAACATGATACTTTCAACTCTGGTGTTTGCAGGTCTTCTGTTCCACAAAATTTAATTGTTTCAGATATCTAATCCAATCTAACTGCCATGTATAATACTGAAGTTTATGAATCATATATTCCAGACTAAAGAAGATGTTCTTGATTAATACCTAATTTATTTTCACACACAATCAGATTTCTGTTTAGTTTAAGTTTCACAAACATTTATCACTTTATTAATCAGAGGAAGTCCGATGAAACGTTCCTTCATTATTTAATTATGAAAAATAAGTTCAAGATGTATAGTCGGTAAGGTCACTTGGATTGAATCACTTAATCATTTGTTCACAATATCAAACTCTGTCATATTCTACATGCAGCGTTTCTCAATTTCTCAAATTCACAATATCCTACAATTGATACGAAAAGATTTCCTAGCTCAGTATTATATTATTTGCTACACGTGGTCAACTAGTTTCTCGTCTAAAATCACTGTACTCATAGTTTCAAAAGTGCCATTTCTTCTTAATCACTTGAATCACTTGAAAATCCTATTCCATCTAACTCTACTTCTGATTTTATATCGTCTCGTCCTCTTTCTTCTCTGTTTGGATCGGTTTCAGTTTAATGATGGTTCTTGTTCCTCCGTCTTCGGGGCTCCATCTTTAACAAAGATTCGTGTCTTTTTTATTGTTCAAGAAGATGTTCTTGGTACTATCATATTATTCAAGAAGTTTCTCTTTAATCATCACATCACACATTGATGTTGCACAACATATTACATCATTCGCTGGACCAGAGAAGTCCGATGAAAAGTTCACTGAATAACTTTTATTTTGACTAATATATCTAAACCATAAAATTGATAACATCACTTGGCATACATTTCGTTGTTTTCATCTTTGTAGCATATAATCTCAAAATATCACAATATCATACTTCTCATATTCTAAATGCCGTATTTCAGCAGCGTTCTCAGCTTCACAATATTCAATACTTCATACTTTAGTACAAAAAACTTGGTGCTCGAAGTTTTAATGTAACAATTACTGCACAACCTCTTAATACACTGGTTCAGTCTAACGCTACTTCTCTATCTTTTCTGTTCTTCTAGAACATAATCTAAACTACTTGTTTAGGACCTTTTGGTCCTCCTCTATCAGAACCTCTCTCTACCTGAGTCTGAATCCTCCTCTCCTCCCGAATTTCTCTCTTCCTGCCTTATATTCGTAAGTTCTGACCAAAAGACCATTCTCCAAATGTTGTATTGGTCATTGGGTCATCGGGTCATTGGGTCATCGGGTCATTGGGTTATCCTTTGTCGTCCTAACTTCCCCAGTCAGTGTCAGATGTCTATTGTTCCTTCCCGACTACTGCAGGTGTGCGTGGGTGGTTTTCGATTCATTGCGTTGTTAGTACTGACTAACTTACGATCTCTCGGCGTAACCTCCCCTTGTTTTAGTCATATTGTTAACATTATGACTAGAAAAAAAAAACTAGCAAAGTGCCTTGTAAGTAATAATCTATCAAAATATTTTTCCATCTGAACACAATTTCAAAATAAATTACTTTGCTGTCACCTGCCCTTGTTTTAGTCAGAATGTTAACGGTACCGACTACATCTCCATAAACATGGTAACCACATTTTGTCAATATACTATTCATAATAAGAAGAAAACATGTATCACCATATTTGTATCTTGTTCAAAAAAATTTCCAGTAAGACATTAATTCATGGCTGCTCGTCTACATCAAAATGATGTCTCATACACACTCAATAACCCCCCCCCCCCCCCAAAAAAAAAAAAAAACCAAAAAAAAACCATATGTTTAAGTGACAAAAATAATGTCCAAACAATGTGTATTCTTAATCTCAGATCACAACACCTCCTTGACCTTGTGATCAGTTTACATTAGCTAACCTCCCGAGGATCACCTTGAGTGGTAGCAAATGATATTACCCACACCTTTCATGACACATACTCAGTGTGAAAAATGTGATATATCGACTCATTGAACACCATGATACTCCCACCATAACGAAATTCTTCCACTGTCATCAATTATTCTACCCCCAAGTACTCCTCTATCATAATAACTCTTGGGTCTCCATCCCTCTATGCCAACCATTTTTAGTGCTGAGGGTATCCTCGTATTGATAATCACAACACAACCTTCTCGGTTCCACTAAACAATCTGGCAACACCCAAATATAAAAATTTAGAAATGTAAATCATCATCATCATCATAATTATCATCATCATCATCGAGAAAAAATATATACCTAACTAATACCTTGTATAACCTTGACATTCATAGTTTTAGGGCAATACCATAGTAACAGTACAACAAAATTTACATCCTCAATGCGAGCCATATTAGTCTCGTCTCATAAACATAAAAAATTAAGTCACATTATCCTCAAGATATGTATACTTGTATGTACATCAGTTTGAAACCTTTGCATCCCCCCAAAAAATGTAGCAACCTCGTAATTGTGCTCCCGTCAACCTACCAGCATTTATAAGATGTAAAGTTAATAAACCCTTATGGTAAATAAAAAGAAAACACACATCCTCTTGATTCCTCACATCAGTAAAAAGAATATTAATGATCATTTTACTCTGTCGCTTCTTCTTTGTTATATTTCTTATTTTGAAATTTCATCTGCTCAGTACACTTCTCGTTTTTTTTAAAGTGGCCACAGCTCTGAATAAGCAAAATCATTTAGCATACGATCTATTGTAGCTATGATAAACGTTTCCCTCATTTGTATGTTTGCTAGTGCTGATTCTTTATAAATTTTTAACAAAATCTGTTGAGTGGTCATTTCTGGTGTACTCTTATATATACATCTTCTCACTACTCTAATGATGTCTACGTCATCTGGGATATACGTATCTCTTTTCTGCACTAAATTACAATTTTGTACCCTGTGATTTTTTCTATGATCAGAATTATTTACCTGTTCTCGGTGCACATCCTTTCCATTGAACTGACTGGATTTTTCTGGTATCGTATGTGTTCTAATATCTTGACCTATACTTCTCTTCATTACTTGCTGTTTTACTGCTTCCACCCTTCTTACTGGTTGTGTATTCTCCTTTTGTCTCTGACAATTATTGCATACTTTTACAGTATCTTCATTCATTTCAGCCGTTCTATCTGCCATACATGTAGAGCTATTTCTTGTAATTATAATTACAGTATTGGTTTCTTCATCTTTGGTCAGACAAGACTGCGTAGCTACGTCCTTTAACACAATCCTGCCTGTTTCTATGGTAATATCACATGTTTCTGTGGGTGAAGTGTTTGTGGCTACATCACTCTTTCTTACCAAACAATCTTCGCTCACCCTCACACCTACATCAACCATTGTGTGAGCTAATCTGCCTAGTCTGACATGGAGGTTTGTGCGTCTCTGGTTACCCTATCTGTGTTTGTTGACCTGTCTTTTTTGTCCTTAACTGTCTGGCTACCAGCCTCGACTAATTCTACCCTAGTTTTATTCCTCTTCGTCTCATAGTTATTTCGTCTATCTGTGTCTGATATCGTACGCAATACTGAAATTCTTTCCTTCTTCATATTCTTATCAAACCTTTCAGTGGTATGTGGCGTATATCTGCAGCCGTTTCTTTTAAAAGAGTTGTGCTGGTAGGTGTCTCTATACCTCGTGTCGTTGTAGTGTTCCTGGTTATGATGTATATGTCTTCTTCCAACTCTCTCATTTCTATAACAAGAGTTGTGTGTCTGTCTAACATCTGTTCTGGGATAAAAATTGTAATGTATTCTCATATTTCTTTCCTGCCTCAACTCTCTACCTAATCTAGCTACTTCTCTTCTCAGATATCTGACCTCTCATTTCAGTATATCTATTTCCAGTGTTTCTGCCATTTTCTCTAATACTCTCTCTGAAAAATGTCTGTATTATTCACACTCTATGAAATATTCGGTGAAATAAACAATAATTTCAAGTAAAAACATATTCTAACACAGCAGTATAAATCAAACCAATATACACTGCAATTTCAACAACAATCAAACTAATACCTCACTTAACTATCTCTTGTTCCTGGCCGAATATACTGTCCCTCCGTCGCTGATGTTGTTGCTCCTTGTGAATGTCTCATTAAATTTCTCTAATTAACACCACTCTGAGTTATAAAGATAAAATGCTCTCTGTCTGTCTAAATCACAAAGCGTTTGGTTAAATCATCAGCACGTGATCGCTAGTAGTCAATACTTCTCATTGTGGCCGCTTTTACGCCAGGTCGTCTTCTCCCGAATTTCGGAAATAGGCACGGGCACCATTTTAACAAATATTCGTGTCTTTTTTATTGTTCAAGAAGATGTTCTTGGTACTATCATATTATTCAAGAAGTTTCTCTTTAATCATCACATCACACATTGATGTTGCACAACATATTACATCATTCGCTGGACCAGAGAAGTCCGATGAAAAGTTCACTGAATAAATTTTATTTTGACTAATATATCTAAGCCATAAAATTGGTAACATCACTTGGCATACATTTCGTTGTTTTCATCTTTGTAGCATACAATCTCAAAATATCACAATATCATACTTCTCATATTCTAAATGCCGTATTTCAGCAGCGTTCTCAGCTTCACAATATTCAATACTTCATACTTTAGTACAAAAAACTTGGTGCTCGAAGTTTTAATGTAACAATCACTGCACAACCTCTTAATACACTGGTTCAGTCTAACGCTACTTCTCTATCTGTTCTGTTCTTCTAGAACATAATCTAAACTACTTGTTTAGGACCTTTTGGTCCTCCTCTGTCAGAACCTCTCTCTACCTGAATCTGAATCCTCCTCTCCTCCCGAATTTCTCTCTTCCTGCCTTATATTCGTAAGTTCTGACCAAAAGACCATTCTCCAAATGTTGTATTGGTCATTGGGTCATCGGGTCATTGGGTCATCGGGTCATTGGGTTATCCTTTGTCGCCCTAACTTCCTCAGTCAGTGTCAGATGTCTATTGTTCCCTCCCGACTACTGCAGGTGTGCGTGGGTGGTATTCGATTCATTGTGTTGTTAGTACTGGACTAACTTACGATCTCTCGGCGTAACCATGTCTCCTCGGTTTACCTTTGATCAGGGCTTTGAATTACCAAGTATCCGCTCTTCGCCCCTCTAATTATCCACCTCTCTGTCGCCGTTTGATCCACTATCCTGCCCTCAATACCTTCTTAACTATATTCACGATCATATCCCTAATAATACTAATAATAATAACAACTATAAACATTACTTACAAGGCTATGCTACACGTCTTTTGTCTCCTCTCTCTTTTACTTCCGTACTTCTTGGCTCTAGACTGTCTGTTCTTCAGTCTTTGAGATCTCTCCTCTGTCTCTTCTCTCCTCTACTTCTTTTTATTGGCTCGTTCTTTGTATTTTTCATCGTTTCTCTTGTCTCTCCGTTCGCCTTTTTATCTTCAAGTCCAGCTTGATGAATTAACCAATACGTATTTTTACTACTCCTTCAATGTCCACTGATTCCCATGCGCGTTCTCATTGTCCGTCATTCAAACTGTCCCGTGCCTTATCTCTCGTGTGTCATTTGTCCAATAAACCACACCTCTGAATATTTAATTGATCAGCTTACCGAGTTGGTGACTCCTTTATTTAAAAACCGTGTGCAATAGCCCCCTAACGCGTGTCATGCGTGTTAGTCTCGTCTATACAATTGCTATTTATCTAATTAATTATCTTGCTGTTTCATGTCAGAGGTTTTATTGTGGTCTCGCTTTTCAGTGTGTCTTCCCTCTCTATTCGAATTTTCTCTTTTGTTTACACGTGTCAACGTCCATTGACCTTGATGTTATCACTGGACCATCCTACTTCCTGACGTCCTACCTTTGTATTACCTATATCTCAGCGTCACTGAGTCTCGGCTTTTTCTATTCACTGTTTCCACTGTTTACTTTTGTCCACGTCTTGTTCTAGTGTCATGGAAGTGTTATACCTTTCTCTTCCTTTTTCTGCCTACTTTTCTCTGTCGCTATTCGATGTTACTATTTTGTTTACAGTATGTTTTCATAATCATATTTATTAATACTAATAATAATAACAACAATACTCATTACTTACAAGGCTATGTGTAACAGTTGTTATGGTTATAGCCGCCAGATATATAAACAACTAAACCTGTGTCTAGCTTCTTATCTGGGTCGCGCCTAATCTAGTTAAAACCATCTATTCGTATATCATCATCAGTGATGTTTTATGCAATTGGCTTTAGGAAAAACTAAACATATGAAAGTGTTGTTGAAGTATATCTGTCACTTCAGGCAATTTACCTAACAAGTGATAAATATTTAACTGCCCAATACGTAGGCCATCGTTCCACAGCCACCCATCTTCTTTCTGGGTCATTTTATAACAAGTGGGTGTAAAAGGGAGTCACCAAAACTTTCTCAAGCAACAATCAGACTAACTCTTTAGTAATAAGTTCCTGTTCACATCTGAAGAAATAATGAGTCTAAATAAATCTTCAACACACTGACAAGTAAATAATCTACAACACACTGACATGTAAATAATCTACAACACATTGGCATGTAAATAATCTACAACACACTGACATGTAAATAATCTACAGCACAGTGACAAGTAAATAATCAACAGCACATTGACAAGTAAATACTATACAACACACTGACAAGTAAATAATCTACAACACATTGGCATGTAAATAATCTACAACACATTGACAAGTAAATAATCTACAGCACATTGACAAGTAAATAATCTACAGCACATTGACAAGTAAATAATCTACAGCACACTGACAAGTAAATAATCTACAGCACACTGACAAGTAAATAAGGAACGGAAAAGTACAAAAACAATGTTATAGTTAAAAAAGCTGCAATAATCTAAGACAATGAGTTCTAAATATGATATAAAAATGATCAGTCACTACGTTGTAAAACTGCGTTAGAAGAAACAATGAAAACAAGATATTTAGTCACATGTCACACTTCCTTTTGTCTGAAAATCGACATCATCTGTTGCTTGTGTATGACAGACATCATGAAGGCTTGGCTTAAAGCTGTTGGGCTGAACTGCATCAGATAAAGTACATCCTGATTCCACTGCGGCGGTGGTGGTGGTAGACACTGTGTAGAGTCTGTGGTGGTGGTGGTGGTAGACACTGTGTAGAGTCTGTGGTGGTGGTGGTAGATTCTGCGTAGTGTCTGTGGTGGTGGTGGTAGACACTGTGTAGAGTCTGTGGTGGTGGTGGTAGATTCTGCGTAGTGTCTGTGGTGGTGGTGGTAGACACTGTGTAGAGTCTGTGGTGGTGGTGGTAGATTCTGCGTAGTGTCTGTGGTGGTGGTGGTAGACACTGTGTAGAGTCTGTGGTGGTGGTGGTAGACACTGTGTAGAGTCTGTGGTGGTGGTGGTAGACACTGTGTAGAGTCTGTGGTGGTGGTGGTAGACACTGTGTAGAGTCTGTGGTGGTGGTGGTAGACACTGTGTAGAGTCTGTGGTGGTGGTGGTAGACACTGTGTAGAGTCTGTGGTGGTGGTGGTAGACACTGTGTAGAGTCTGTGGTGGTGGTGGTAGATTCTGCGTAGTGTCTGTGGTGGTGGTGGTGGTAGACACTGTGTAGAGTCTGTGGTGGTGGTGGTGGTAGACACTGTGTAGAGTCTGTGGTGGTGGTGGTAGATTCTGCGTAGTGTCTGTGGTGGTGGTGGTGGTAGACACTGTGTAGAGTCTCTGGTGGTGGTGGTAGATTCTGCGTAGTGTCTGTGGTGGTGGTGGTGGTAGATTCTGTGTAGTGTCTGTGGTAGATTCTGTGTAGTGTCTGTGGTGGTGGTGGTAGATTCTGTGTAGTGTCTGTGGTGGTGGTGGTAGTAGATTCTGTGTAGTGTATGTGGTGGTGGTGGTGGTAGTTTCTGTGTAGTGTCTGTGGTGGTAGTGGTAGATTCTGTCTAGTGTCTGTGGTGGTAGTGGTAGATTCTGTGTAGTGTCTGTGGTGGTGGTAGATTCTGTCTAGTGTCTGTGGTGGTAGTGGTAGATTCTGTGTAGTGTCTGTGGTGGTGGTAGATTCTGTGTAGTGTCTGTGGTGGTTGGCCTGACTGGTTGTGGATGACGCGTGGGAAGGGGCGGGAACATGGAGTCATAGGAAGAGGATAAAGGATCTATAGTGGGTTTGGAGGTAAGTGAGGGGGTTCTGTAGGGACCGACTTACAGACGACGTAAAGACGGACGGACGAAAGGACGCACAGATAGATAGACATACAGATAGATAGACAGACAGATAGACAGACAGAGGGATTTCTTTACATAATTCACTAAATAAATTGATAAATAAAGTCAAGGTTAAAAGTAAAATTCCAGTTTTCATGCCATTAAGACACATTTGGTGTATGGATATAGGCCCATATTTCCAAGAGCAAAAGCAGATGAGATTTTGATGTGTTCAGTAACATACATGGCCCCATTTACTTTCCCAGAATTCTCTACTATCTAGTTCTAGAGACTTTGTGGACCCCGAGCTTGTTCTTGGTGTGGTTGTAACAGAAAAAAACTGCTGGGATTTGAAATTAGTACCATCTGATTAGGAAATCAAGAGACTAGCCACTCAGCCAACCAGGCCGTCAATTTGATTTATACACACATTCTATCTTACATACATTTTAACAAAAGTATATACATACATACATACATGCATTAATATAATTACAACCATATATATATATATATATATATATATATATATATATATTTATATATAAACGCATACACTGATATATGGATAATATGAACCTTAACAATATTTTATATTCAGTGTTTACTGATTTTCATAAAATAAAAAATTAAGATATTGTCATAGCACTAACTTACTCTTCTACAAAATTAATGTTTTGAATTACTGGTTGGTTTTTCTGAGACAAAGTAGGGGCGACCATCTCCAACCCAGCTCGTCACAGGTACTGGCTGGTGAGGTCTTCTAGATATGGAAAATCTCTGTGAATAAGAGTTCTCCTGGACATCAGCTTCAGGTACTGACCTGAACACTCAGCAGATGATTCATGAGCACAGAAAAGCGACACTAGTCAAAACAGCATTTTTTGACACTAACTCATGACAGGTTCACGAGAATCCAGTGAAACTTACTAAACACAAAACTCACTGACCATGTTGTTGGATGTCTATAAAAGATTTACGCTCCTCGAATCAATTCATTTCAAAAGTCAATGCGCAAATATGGCTCATCTCACTACAAAATACAGACTCATCATCATTGGACGTTAACAGACTGGGCAGTCACAAAGTGTAGCGGTCAGAGGATTTAATGTGGTTAGAAGAACCGATAGTCGCCTTTGGAGACGATTTCAAGAAACTGGCTCAGTTGCAGACCGGCCGCGCAGTAGAAAACTCATAGTCACAACTCCTGCCGAAGACCGCTTCATCCGGCTGCGTCACCTCAGGAATCGATTTGTATCTGAGTCCAGTAAATGACAGCAGTTCGTCTAATTTCAGATCTAACGGTCATGAACCGGCTGCACGACGCTGGTCTTTGAGCTAGTAGACCCTACAGAGGTCCTGTTCTTACGGACCGGCACCGCCAGAATCGACTGCAGTGAGCGAACCAGCATCGTTAATGGACCGTTGCGAATGATTGGAGAACGGTTTTGTTTAGTGATGAATCATTATTTCTGCTCTAGCGACACGATTAATGCCGAAGAGTTTACCGCAGAGTCCATGAGCGCTGCTACGCCCAGAACTGCGTGGATGAGGCTCCTCCACATGGTAGTGGAAGTGTACTGCTGTGGGGGGAAGGGGGACGGTCAATTTCATTGGGTGATGTGCCTGGTGTAAAATGAAGGACACCTGAACGCCCAACGATACGTCCCTGAAATTATTCGTCCTCACGTCCTTCCACTTCTCGTTGCACAAAGGTCGATTTTTCAGCAGGATAATGCTCGACCTCATGTGACACAAATCACAACCCAACCCAGTTCCTCCTGACTACAACGTCCAGACCATTTCGTGGCCATCCATGGCATCAGACATGAACTCAATAGAACAACTATGAGATGAACTCAACAGGAAGTCCGCCAGCGAGACGTGGCGCCAACCAATCTCCGACTGCTGTCTCTTGCATTGAAGGAAGAGTGGGCAGCCATCCCACAACAACAGATCCACCGGCTAATCCGATGCATGTCAAGAAGATGCCGTTCCATGATAAAAACTAGAGGAGGCCATACACCTTACTGAAACGGAGGCATCAGTCGCAAAGAACAAAAGTCTAAACCAAATTTAATTAACATCATTTCATTGTTAAATTCTTAATGTTTCTTCATGCCAAGATTGAAACATTAATTCCGTACAATAAAATGTTGATACAATTTTTACTTGTGGTTTCCGTTACGATTACAGTAGTGTTGTGTTTCTTTTTTTCTTAACAGTATATACTATTTAACGAGCAAACAACAAGCACAATTGTGGGATATTTGAACATCTCGGACCGTGTCCTACTAGCCCAACTGAAAGGACGACCAATAACCATAAATATTATACCACATATTGTTATATATTTATATATTCTCCAACAGCTGATATCACTGAAAAAATATACAGCTATTTTATAATGACATAGAGGCAGACCTGAAACACACAGTCACTTGAAGTTACTAAAGTGATGTGAGATTTTAATGCCAAAGTTGGTTAAGACGATCTTCAGACATTGTTGGTGATTATGGATTAGGGGAGAGGAATGAAGAGATAAATTAATTGAATGGGAGAAAATACATAGCATGGTTGTATGAAACACCTGGTTTAAACAACATACTCGAAGACTGGCAATGTGGTGCGGCCCAGACAAAAATGCATTTAACCAGATACACTATGTATTAATCAGCAAATGATTCCGGAATACATTAGTGGCAACACAATGCCAGGAACTAACTGCAATAGTGACCACGAACCTCTTTGTGGACAAATTAGAATAAAGCTAAAGAAAGCGTGCAGAAAAGTGAGAAACATTAACTGAATACAGAGCTCCTTAAAAAAATGACCAAGAACTGCGAGAACAATACAAAGCTATTGTAACAGATGCAATAGCAATGATATATAGTATAGACGAACAATAGGCAATGTAAATGAGAGATTCTATCCACCAAATTGTTAAGGAGATAATACCACCGAAAAAAGATGCCCCCAAGAATAAACGGATGACAGACGACATTTTGGGACTGATGAAAATTGGAAGGAGGAATAAAAATAATCAAAATAAAATAGCAGGACATCTTGTTGATGGTGTTCGTCCATCGTCTTCGATGATGACCACAGCTTTATCTTGGTATAAGTAGGGTGAGGTATGAGGTGTGTCCGTGCGTGACCAACTAGCCCTATACGAGCTTTGAAAGTTTTGTCACACAGGGAACATATATGTCCAGATTCAGTTGTGGGTGCTTGTGCAGCCTTGGCTTTTCTCATTGCGCGTTTGTGCTGGGCACTTTCAGTTCTTGAGCTCTCAGCTCTCTGAGCACCCAGGGTGGTTATAGCCCTTCATGATGGGCGGACTTGTGCTTTGTACTCACAAGAGTGTGTCTATCCCGAAGGCCTTGAGTGAGAATTTGAACGTATCCTTGTATCGCTTTTTTGCCCTCCTGTTTTCCGTTTTACTATCAGAAGTTCCCCATATAGTAGATGTTTAGGTAGTCGAGTGTTACACATTCTGACCACATGTCCTGTCCAACGAATCTGCGCCTTATGAAGCATTGTGTAGATGCTTGGTATTTTAGCTCTTGTGATGACTTCAGTATCAGGAATCAATTGCTGCCATTTGATGTTCAGTATTTTTCCTCAGACAGCCTAGGTGGAAATGATTTAGTTCTCTTACATGTCTACTGTAGACTGTCCATGTTTCGGCTGCATACATTAGTGTGGTCAGAACGACAGCTTTATAGACCTTTAACTTGGTGCTAACGCTGAGTTCTCTTCTTTCCCATACATTTTTTCCTAGCCTCCCTTTAGCTATTCTGTTGCTGATTTCAACATCAAGAATGACTGCTCCAGAACGTGTACTGCCAAGATAAGTGACATTTTCTAAGGGCTTTAGCTTTTGTCCCATAATCATGGACAAATAAAGACCAACTGGTCTGCATGACGGATCGTGTACTCTGGAGAAGCATAATAGCCAACGGCAGTCGGCAAGGCACCTGATGATGATGATGGTGGTCGTTTTTGAAATTCATTTCTATTTCCAAAGTGAAATACTATCACAGAACATTTGAAATAGTTCCACTAACGTCTGTACTATTCTTTCTTTTTCTGCCCATATTTCACAACATTACTACAGTGGGTAAGTATTTCAATTCACAAAATTAAGTCTATTTTTATTAAAAATTATATAACTAACATCCGGGATATTTACTTTAAACACACTTTCCTGAACTATTATAACTCCTTAATTACTGAAAACTTTAGTAGCAGATTTATACGAAACTTGAATCAACTTTTCTTTAGCACATTTATTTCTACTATTGCTATTCTTCTACTTGGACTTTCTTTTAATATTTAAGTGCGTTAGTTCTATAGCTTTGCTCGAAATGGATTTTTTATATTTAATTATTGCATTCTGCAAAGCTGTTACTAAGAGCAACTCTATGGGGATGGATGGATGGATGGATTTGTAGTAATTATAAGGTTTTATAATAGGGTAATAATTCATTGTAATGTATATGATGTTATATTGTATTGTTATTGTTGGTATCTTATCTTGATGGTACATGATGACTAAAACAGACTAAAACATTCACACGCTACACCAACGAAAGAAAACGAACACAATGATTACTGCTTCTTCAAATAATCATACACCTATATTGTATTCACATGTATATTCATAAAAATCATTAATATAAATTACAATCAATCATGTGCTGTGCTAAAGGCGTAGGCAATCATTTCTCTTCACAATTCGCTGTCTTTAGACCTGATTATGAGACCTGCCGGTGACTTTCTTCCTAGCCAAATGATAGCCCATCCAGTAACTTCTCTCTCTGTCTTCCTCTGTATCTTCTTTCCTCAGTTTTTGTTTTCCATTTGCCAGAGTGTACTAAATTTTTCATATAATTCAGGAAATGTCCTATAAATCTCACTTATCTGTCTATGATATTTACTATATTTTGCTTTTTAACTCCAGGCTCTCTTAAGACTTCTTCATTGGTTTTCTTGGCTGTCCATGGTACCTTCAACATCCTTCCTATAAACCATATTTCAATGGCCTCCATTTCTCATTGTACTTTCTTATTCATAGACCATGCTTCACATCCGTAAAACAAATTAAGTACTCGGAATCTTGTTCCCATTGATATGGATCTGTTGCACAAGATGTTTCTCCTTGTCTGGAATGCTGACTTGGCCTGAGTATGTCTGCTTTTGATTTCTTGGGACATTTCCCATCAGTTGTTATAATCGTTCCTAAGGGCTTGAATCTATCATCTTATTTCAGTTTTGATGGTGTTCTTTTCTTTGAGATGACCATCACTTAAGTATTCTTTTTATTCAGGCTTAGACCTTTATTTTTACTTTCACGAACCAAGATGTCCAGAAGAGGCTGTAGCTCCCCTTCACGTTTAACAATCAAGACTGTGTCGTCTGCATATCTTAAGTTGTAAAGGTTGAAACCGCTAATTGATATTCCGGGCATGTTCCTTATACTTCTCAATATGTTTTCGCTGTACAAGGAGAAGAGGTCAGGAGATAGAACACGTCCTTGTCTTACTCCCAATTTAATGTCCTGTAATGCTCCTATTTGCTTCTCAATCTTCATTGCTGCTGATTGCTGCCGGTATCGTTTTGATTATTTTCAGATCTTTACCATCTATATTGATGTCTTCCAGCATTCTTATATTTTTTGTATGTCTCACTTTATCGGATGCTTTACATTAGTCTATGAAGGATAAGTATAGATTGATCTTTCCAAGAATGTTATATATATATATATATATATATATATATATATATATATATATATATATATACATTATATACTTCTCGTACTGTTAAACATCACATAGGGCTCGCAAAATAGTTCACCAAATTTTCCTGTCTTCGGCGAGTCTTTCAACCTCGTCAAGGGATTTTATGCCTGTTAATTCGGCCTCTCTTAACAATGTCCTCTTCAGAGTTTCACGCGGTCTGTCTCTTTTTCTTTGATCTGTTGTGTTCCACTTGATAGTTTGTTTTGGGATTCTCTTATCATTTCTTCTCATCAAGTGACCAATATTATGTCCATCTCCTTTTCCTGATCACCCATGAGACTGGTTGTTGTTCAGTCATCTGTCTTATCTCTGCATTTATCTTGAATTCGTTCCACTTGATGACAAGTATTTTCTTTAGGCATTTGCTTTCAAAAGAGTCTAATTTCTTTTCTATTTCTTTAGTTCTTTTCCAGCTTTCGCATGCATAAATGCATGAATTTTATATATATATATATATATATATATATATATATATATATATATGGCTTGACCTGTGCCTTTTCTTTCCACGAAGACGCACTGTACTTCAGCGATTTCTGGTTTTATTTTGCCCATGACTATTCTCCAGACAATACGAATCAGGATTTTTGTAAAATGGCTCGTAACACTAATGGTTTGACGGTCTTCACATTCAACTGCATCTTGTTTCTTTGATAGAGCACTGAAAATTGATTGCAAAAGGTCTTTATAGATATCATTCAGTAATCTGGTAATTATTTCTATGCCAAACTATCCTAATGCTTCCAATTCTTCCTTGATGATTTTATCTGGTCATGGTGCTTTGTTGTTCTTCATGTATTTGACGGCTTTTCCACTTCTACTTTTAATGTGGGAGGCCGTTCATTATTATTTCGCATACCTATTTCGCTTCTATTGTCCTCATATATTTCTCTAACGTATTCGCACCATCGTGCCAGCATTTCATCTCTGTCCATTATTGTATGCCCCTCCTTTGAATCCAGGCAACTAGTCTTGAGGTGTATCCCTTTGTTTGTTCACTCCTTTATTTGTCTGTACATATCTCTTGCGCTTTCATGATGGTTTGTCTCTATTTCATTACATTTCTTATTTAGCCATGCATCTTTAATTTATTGCATTTGTATAGTATTTCTTCATTTATTTTATCATATTCATCTGTATCTTCCTTAAGACGTCTTCTCTGATCCATTAGTTGCAAAATTTATTCTGCCATCAACCTCTGTTTAGCCTGTCGTTTATTTGGAGGTAGGACTTCGATAGATGTTTGCTGAATAGTGTCTTAAGTATATTCCATTGTTCATCGATCGTGTCAATCTACTATAAACAATTATACCTGTTATGTACTATGGTCGTATATTGTTATTGTATTGCTTATCTTTCCGTAACAGCTTTTTATCTAGTCCTTTGTTTCTAGCTACTACCTTTAACCTCTTTAGCCTGATTCTCACTTTTCCTACAACTGGGATGTGGTCACTGTTGCAATCTGTCCTTTGTCTTGTTTTCATGGATATTAGTGAGTTCCTGAATCTTCTGTTGATCATATTGTAATCTATCTGGTTACACATGTTATTATTTATGCTTCTCCATGTCCATAGTCGCCTTCGGTGATGTTGAAACAAATTATTTCCTATGATCATTTTATTCTTTTCTGCCAACTCAATCAACATCTCTCCTCTTGTATTTCTGATACCTAGTCTATACTTGCCAGTAGCTTCATTGTCTTGTTCAGTCCCTACTTTCGCCTTTAAATCACCCAGCACAAAGTTTACTTCCCATGGTTTGCACTGTTTCATTGCCATGTTCAGATTGTTGTAAAATTCTTTTATCTCATCGTCAGAGCTTTCTGAAGTGGTGCGTATACTTGGATGAGGTTTGTGTCTGTTGGGTGGCCCTGTAATTTAACCATTAACACTCTGTCCGATATGCACCAGAAACCTTTCACGTTTCTTGCTGTCTTCTTATCCAATATTATGCCAACTCCATTTCTACACTGGCTTTCCCCTGGAATATATCATTTGGAAGTCTTTATGATCTCTGCTTCCTGCATCATTGCATCTCATTTCACATAAACCAAAGATGTTAATTTCCATTCTTTTCATTATTTGTTCGATGTTTTCCAGTTTTCCAAGTTATTTTCTAATGTTCCATGTTGCAATTACTGTGTTGTTATTTGTTTATTCTTTGCGTACAGTAGTTGGATGACGATCTGGTATCACATGTCGCACGTGATAGTCCCTACCGGACGAGGTTGTTCCACTGGAACCCCCATTAACCTCGTTATGATTCATATAATTGTAGATTGTCATGATCGTTCTTGGGAATGTGCAGTCTTTGTTTCGCCTTGCTTTGCACTGGTTTGTTTATGTTGTACTCCACTAGCCTTTGACTCTGGCCAAAGCCTACCCTACAAGGCAGCAGGGGGTTTGAACTCAGAGTTTCCCTTCTCCTAGATGAGCTACCAACCAAGACTAACCAGTCTCATCTATCCGAAGCGTCTGGTTTTCACCCCTTTCGCCCCTTCTCTTGTCAGTCTAAACATTCCGCCACGAGAAAGGGAGCAGCTGGACTTGGGCTGTTAGAAGCTATTTGAGACGCACGCCCTGGAGACATTAATTGAAGTGGAGAGCATATCCACCACCTCACCTCCGGCTATTACAGTCCTTAGAATTTTATAATTATAATATTTTATTATTAGTATCATTATCATCAGGTGCCGTGCCGACTGGCGTCGGCTATTACGCTTCTCCAGAGTGCACAATCCTTCATAATCCATCCATCAGCTCAGTTGGTGATCTCCTCTCACACCATCCCGTCAGACTGTCCAGTATCATTTCTCTTGGTCTTCCTCTTGATCTTCTTGCTTCTATTTTTCCTGTTGTTATAATATTTTCAATGCCCCCTCTTCCCATTGCATGTCCTATGAAAGTACATTGTCTCTCTTTCTCTCTTATTTTTTATAAGTTTTTTTTGTCTCTCCAGCTCTTCTTATACATTCTTCATTAGTTATTTTTGCTGTCCAGGGGACTCGCAACATTCTTTTAATAAACTATATTTCTGCTGCTTCCAATGATTTTTGTGCAGACTTGCCTATTGTCCATGATTCACTTCCGTATAACAAGATAGGTTCAATATAGCATTTTAGAACTCGTTTTCTAACATTCATTGATAAGGACGTGCTGGCTAATATGTTTCTCATTCTCTGAAATGCAGTCTGTGCTTGGCCTATTCTGTTCCTAATTTCTGTTCTGCATTTCCCATCTGAAGTTATTACTGCTCCAAGGTATTTGAATTTCTGCACCTGCTTTAGAATATTTCCATTTAATTTTATACTGCATGTTGGTGGATTCTGTTTCTTCGATATAACCATAGTCTCTGTCTTTTTGATGTTCAAAGTAAGGCCTTTCTTTTCCTTTTCTTTGGCGACTTTATCCAAGAGATTTTGCAGGTCTTGTTGGTTCTCAGCTATCAGTACAGTGTCGTCAGCATACCGAAGGTTTTTAATATTGTATCCTCCAAGTTTAATGCCTGGTTCTGTGATGATATTTCTTAGAATATTCTCGTTGTACAGAGAAAAAGGTCTGGAGACAATACACATCCTTGTCGCACTCCTTGTTTTATCAGTTGATATTTTTCCAATTCTATTTTCAACTCGAATTGCTGCTTCTTGCTGCCAGTATAGATGTTTGACAATCCTCAGGTCTTTGCCGTCTATATTGATGCCTTTAAACATTTTAATAATTTCATTATGTTTCACCTTGTCGAATTCCTTGGTGTAATCAATGAAGCATGAGTAGAGATCTTTCTGTACTTCTAATGCTCTTTCGGTTAGTGTTCGTAAAGCATAAGTGGCATTGTGTGTTCCCTTTCGTTCAACAAATCCAAACTGTTTATCTGCTATTTCCATTTGTATCTTTTTCCTTGTTCTTCTCATAATGATTCTCAGAGGTTTAATATATACAATAGTATTAATTTATATGTTATATAAATTTATAAATATTATAATATATATAATTATAATATAAATTATTATATATTCTAAATATAAATTATTATTATTATTATATATAAATTTAAGCTCACATAACATAATATCACTTCCACATTAATAATAAAAAACATCAAAATACCAGAGAGAACAATTATGCCTTATCTGAATTATGATTATTCATTACCATTCATAACACAATCACTAACAAAATATTTATCTAAATGGATCGGGATTGGACCGGTGATTCAACTGCACAACTGGCATGCATCCACAGCACAGAGTATAAAAGGTTACTAACCTTCAGATACATAATGGTTCTTCTTCGAAGAATAAACATTCTCTTTCGTGCTTAAACAATAACATGGCTCCCCGATCCTCTGCCCTCCAACGTGCTCAGCTTAATATACCAATCGATTAAAATTCTCTAACATTTTCTTTACATACTCAGCCAGTAACTCTCAGAGTTGCGCACCACTGAAAACTGACCGGTAACTGATCGCTTAGGTTTACCAACCACCCCCAGGGATGGATGGGTGAATGGATGGATGGATGGATGGATAAATGGATGGATGGATTTATGTTTTAAAAATTGGATATACAGAAGGATGGATAGGTGGACAGAGAGTATATATAAAAGACAGGCAGACACGCATTGTGCAGTCGTCAATAATAGGTCGCAGGACGCTATTTTTAGATGAAGTGGAAGCTGATTGATGTAGATGGTAAAAAGAGATGGACCAAAAATAGACCCTAGTGTAACACCATTATCAACCACAGATGAATCTGACTGAGTTTTTGAGGCAATCTACTTGTTGCCACTGGGAAAGAAAGAATGCAATAAAGTTCATTAAGTCTGGGCGTAATCAAAAAGTCTGAAGCTTCATAGTAAAGTTTATTAAGTCTGGGCGTAATCAAAAAGTCTGAATCTTACTATGTAGGATTTGTATGATCAGTCATGTTAACAAAGTCAACAAAGACAGCACCACATAATTTATCATCAGTTATATTAGACATTTATTTTGCAAGGTCATTTTGAATAGACTCAAAAGATATAGTGGATACTGTAATGAGAGAAGAACAAGCAGGATTTCGAAAAGGGAGAAGCTGTCTCGACCAGATCTTTACGCTCATAATAATACTTGAAGAATATATTGAAAAGCAGAAACCATTAATACTGAATTTCATTGACTTTAAAAAGGCATTTGATAGCATACACAGAGATTCATTGTGGAGAATTTTAAGTCTGTATGGAATACCATATAAAATTGTCAGCTTCATTAAGGACTTATACAATGGATATGTTTGTGCAGTCAAGACAGAAGAAGGGATGAGTGAATGGTTCCAGATTGAAACAGGTGTGAAATAAGGATGTATACTGTCTCCTTTAATTTTTGGGATTATAATAGACTTCATAATGAAAAAATTCTGCTCAGGTAACACAGGTATTGACTGGGTACATGGGACCCAACTAGAAGATCTTCATTTTGCTGATGACATAACTCTTATCAGTAATAATGTGAATTCCATGCAAGAAAAAACAGAAAGCCTGTCTTCACTGGCTAGCAAAATAGGACTTGAAATTAACAAGGTCAAAACAAAAATAATGAAAATTCCCATCAGTCAAATTGGAAAAATATACATAGAAGGGACAGATATTGAAGAAGTCAATCAATGTGCATACCTTGGCAGCTACATAGACCAGGATGATGACACTAGAAAGGAAGTTAGGATCAGAATTGCAAAGGCAGCATCAATCTTCAAGAATCTTGAGAACATATGGAATTCAAAAGTTATAAGCACAAAAACCAAGTTAAGACTATTCAATTCAAATGTAATATCCACCCTCATTTATGCATGCGAAAGCTGGAAAACAACTAAAGAAATATAAAAGAAATTAGACTCTTTTGAAAACAAATGCCTAAGGAAAATACTCGGCATAAAGTGGAATGAATTCAAGAACAATGGAGAGATAAAACAGATGACTGAACAACAACCAGTCTCATGGGTGATCAGGAAAAGGAGATGGACATATGTTGGTCACTTGATGAGAAGAAATGATCAGATAATCCCAAAACAAGCTATCAAGTGGAACACAACAGGCCAAAGAAAAAGAGGCAGACCACGCGAAACTCTGAAGAGAACATTATTAAGAGAGGTCAAATTACCAGGCATAAAATCCTTTAATGAGGTTGAAAAACTCGCCGAAGACAGGAAAAATTGGCGAACTACTTTGCGAGCTCCATGTGACGTTTAACGGCACGGGAAGGATATAAGATATAAGATATATTAGACAACCAATATTCCGCCATCTTTGTGAAGGCTCTGTGACAGAAGTAGCAAAGATCCTGACTGACAGTGAATAAGCAGATCATTTTTCTTGCATGTGGGGTAAGGCTAATTTTATATGTGTTTTTTTTCTAAGGGTTTTGATGAACTCAAAAGAATGGAAAGTGACCTATAGCTTGAGGAATTTTTAGCTGAACCAGATTAGAACTTTGTAAAAGCTTGGGCGACCCAGCACGTCATAGGTGGCCGATGGTGAAAGTCCTCCAGATATGGAGGTTCAATGTGAATAAGGTTTTACTCAAATAAGCAGGCGCAGACCAACTGGCGGTAGTCTCAGAGAGCGAGGTGGGGTAGTAGGTGGCTCTACTACTCCTATAAAGAGCCTCATGTGCTCAGTGAAGGGAATACAAAACGGATAAGAGGAGCTTTAAATCCTCTCGCTCCCGCTGCCTTGGGACTGGAACAGGTAGTCCAAAGACAAGCGGAAAGTCCGTACACAGACCGACAGAAGGCAGCGGGAAACCACTGTTGTAGTTCCCAAGAACAATTATGCTTATATATAGTAATAGATTCATCATGAAAGACGATAATGGATGTCCGGTAGGGCAACTCACGGGCCAGAGGTGAGGCCAGATCGTCATCAAGCTACTGGTGGCACAACTAACATGTTCAAAATAGCAACATGGAATGTAAGAAATATGTTCTAGGCTGGAAAATTAGAAAATGCAAAAAAGGGAAATGGAAAGGATGAAGATCAACATACTGGGAATGAGTGACGTTTAATGGATAGGTACAGAGAAGATAAACTGTGATAAATATGCACGATTATATCCAGGAGGTGCGAACTATGAACGAGTAGTAGGAATAATATTTGACGAGCAAACAGCGAGAACAGTTGTGGTTCATCTGAACATCTTGGACCCAGCCCTGCTAGCTAAACTGAAAAGACGACTAATAAACATAACTATTATACAAGTGAACGCTCCAACAGCTGATAGTTCTCAAGAAGATGTGAAGTTATTTTATAATGACATAAAGTCAGACCTGAAACACACAAAGTCACATGACGTTACTATAGTGATGGGAGATTTAATGCCAAAGCTGGTAAAAGATCTTCAGACATTGCTGGTGATTATGGACTGGGAGAGAGGAATGAAGAGGTAGTAAATTAACTGAATGAGAGAAAAATACATAGTATGGTTATATGAAACGCCTGGTTTAAATAACGTCACCGAAGACTACAATGTGGTGCAGCCCAGACAAAAATACATATCACGGTTGTAGGAAACACCTGGTTTAAGCAACATCTTCAAAGACGTGCAACCTGATGCAGCACAGACGTATAGACTTTTAACCAGATAGACTACGTATTAATCAACAAACGATTCCGGAATGCATTACTGACAATAAAAAACATGCCAGGAGATAACTGCCATAGTGACTACTACCAACTTTGTGGAAAAATTTGAAATAAAGCTAAAGAAAGCATGCAGAAAAGAGAGAAACATCAATGCAGAACCATTAATAATGACAAAAAAACGGCGAGAGCAATACATAGTTAATATAACAAGAAGATAGCAAAGATAAATAGTATAGATGGACAATGGGGAATGTTAAGAGATTCTATCTAACAACTTGTTAAGGAGATAATACCATCGAAAACTGACGCCCATAAGAATAAATGGATAGCATATGACATCTTGGGACTGATGGGAAGGAGAAGAAGGAGAAATACATAAAGGACAAAAAAAGAAAAATAAATAAGATGCACATGCAGAGAAGCAAATGTAGTGTGGTTAAATGAACAGTGCAGAGAAATAGAGGATCCCATAGTAAAAACAGGCAAAAACATGCACAAACGAATTAGTGAAAGACAGAAAGATAAAATATACCACAGGATGGCTGAAATCAAACAAAGGTAAAATGTTAACGTGAAATGAATAGACTGTGGACAGATGATCAGAATATATTGCTGAGTTATATGGTGGAAAAAGAGCAGAAATAACACCATATACCGAAAACTGTGATTGACCACCAATACTTGAAGATGAAATCATAGATGACATCAAACATATGAAGAAAGAAAAAGCGACTGGTCTTGATAATATAACAATAGAAGAAATAGAGGCATTAGAGAAGATTGAAATAAAAATAATAACCAAGTTACTGAATGACATTTACAGTGACCTGCTTAAATCCACGTTTATAGCACTACCAAAGAAACCAGGTGCAAAGGAGTGTGATGACCACCGAACTATCTGCCTATCATGTCACATAACAAAGCTACTTCTGAGAATTATTATGAGAAGTACAAGGAAAAAGATACAAATGGAAACAGCAGATGAACAGTTTGGATTTGTTGAAGGAAAGGGAACACACAATGCCATTACTCCTTTACGAACACTAACAGAAAGAGCTTTAGAAGTACAGAAAGATCTCTAATTATGCTTCATTGACTACACCAAGGCATTTGACAAGGTGAAACAAATTATTAAAATGCTTGAAGACATCAATATAGACGGCAAAGACCTGAGGATTGTAAAACATCTATACTGGCAGCAAGAAGCAGCAGTTCAAGTTGAAAATAGAAGTGAAAAAATATCAACCGATAAAACAAGGTGTGCGACAAGGATGTATACTGTCTCCAGACCTGTTTTCTCTGTACATCGAGAATATTCTAAGAACGATCATCAGAGAACCAGGCATTAAAATTGGAGGATACAATATTAACAACCTTCGCTATGCTGACGACACAATCGGATAAAGTCGCCAAAGAAAAAGAACAGAAAGGCTTTACATTAAACATAAAAAATACAGAGATTATGGTTATATCTAAAAAAAACATAATCCACCAACATGCAGTATAAAATTAAACGGAACTATTCTAAAGCAGGTGCAGAAATTCAAATACCTTGGAACAGTAATAACTTCAGATGGGAAATGCACAACAGAAATTAAGAACAGAAAAGGTTCTAAGGACTGCAAACGCGCCACAAACAGCCTCTGGCAGTCAAGTCCAGCTCCTGGCCTTCCCGTGGCAGAACTGTTTAAACTGACAGGAGAAGGGGCGAGGGCGAATATCTGGCGCCTGAAAACCAGTTACTTAGGGTAGATGAGTGTCACGTTTGGTAGCTCATCTGCCGCTGTTGGCGAGATCTTCAGCTGCCGTGCGTGGAGCGGTGCTCTTCCCGGCCAATGAAGAAATTTGCAAATGAGGTTGCCGCGCAGCATCACTGCGGAAAAGGTGGTTGAAAGAATAAAGCGAAGCAAACAGTCAAATCACGGCACCTCTGGTCTGGAGGTCGGCCACGTCCTGAGTGCAGTCATATCGGGTGAAATGCATGAACCGGCTTGTCCCAGAGGTTAAGACACTGCTGGCGAGACTTTTCAAATGCCGCGCGTGGAGTGAAGCTCCTCCCGGTTAAGGAAGTAAATGCGGAAATGAAGGTTGCTGTGCGGCGCCGATGGGAAAAGGTGGTGGAAAGTGAAGTTTAACCTGGTATGTCCAGTAGTATCGCTACGAGAGCTATACCACGGCACCTCTGCTCTAGAGGCCGCCTACGTCCGAAATACACCTACACTGGTGAAATATGCCTAAACCGGCACACACCAGGGGTGGAACTCGATGGCTAGACATGTCATGCCACCACCGCTCTAGAGGTCGGTAACGCCTGATAAACACCCATACTGGTGAATTTTGCCTAAACCGGCTCATACCAGGGGTGAATCTTGAAGGCTATGAATGTCACAGTACCTCTGCCCTAGAGGTCGGTCCCGTCCCAAACATGCCCATACTGGGAAATGCCTAAACCGGCTCAACCCAGGGGTAGAAGTCACTAGTGGCGAGGATTCGTCCTCCTGGACAAAAGCTCCATCCTGGTCACAACTAGGAAGGGTAGCGGCCACGACCGCAAAATGCTGAAGTCGGAGACACTGGACCAGGGAAGTCTAGATAGGCAACCACCTCTCACCCGGCAGGGATGTCTGCGTATCCTAATCACGCTGAGGTTTTCCGGTGAGAAAGTCCAACCCTGGACTGGATGGGCAACCACCTCTCACCCGGCGGTGATACACGGGTATCTCATAACACGTCGAGGTTTTCCGGTGAGAAAGTCCAACTCTGTCCTGGGTGGGCTAACGCCTCTCACCCAGCGGGGATGCACTGATATTCCAAACACGTCGAGGTCTTCCGGTGAGAAAGTCCAACCCTAGACCAAACTGGTGCAATGAAAACCACGGTGTCACGCAATCCCGCTTCCGAGACCCACCAAGAATACAGGCTAAAGCACTGTGATACTCTGAACCCCTTGTGGTCCTTCGTGGAACTCATGTGGTCTATTTTGGACCACACAGGGGACCACCGGACCTAACGAGGACCACATGTGTGAATTCAGTAGGTTCACAGTGCGGTTTTTGGTGGTAGAAGTGAACGAAGAAGAAGAAGAAGAAGAAGAACAGAAAAGGCCAAGCAAAGACTGCATTTCAGAGGATGATAAAAATATTATACAACACATCCTTATCAATTAATGTTAAAAAACGAGTTCTAAAATGGTATAGTGAACCTATCTTATTATATGGAATTGAATCATAGGCAATATGCATGTCTGCACAAAAGTCATTGGAAGGAAAATAAATGTGGTTTATTAGAAGAATGTTGCGGGTTGCATGGACAGCAAAATAAAAGTGATGGAGAATGTTTGAGAAGAGTTGGAGATAGAAAAAAAGCATGTCAAAACAATAACAGAGAGCTACTGTACTTTCAAAGAACATGCAGTGAGAAGAGGGGGCATTGAAAATATTATAACAACAGGAAAAATAGAGGGAAGAATAGCCAAGGGAATACCAAGGGAAAGATACTGGACAGTCTGACGAGATGATGTGAGAAGAGATCACGAACTGAGCTGATGGTCTGCATGAAGGATCGTGTACCCTGGAGAAGCATAATAACCTACGCCAGTCAATATGTGAGTGAGTCAATTTGTTCAGTCTGCATGGCACCTGATGATGATGAAAATTATATGGAGATGAAGACAATGTAGACATGTGGATCGAATAATATGTGAGCTATTCACATGAGAAATACCACAATTAATACCAGACACTGAAAACTTTTATGGTCCACTGCTACTTGAAGATTAAATCGTAGATGCCATCAAATATAAAGAAAATAAAAGTGACAAGGCCTGGTATTATAACAATAGAAGAAATAAAGGCCCTAGGTCAGATAGGAATAAACATAATATCCAGGTTTAGAATCATTTTTACAACAGTCGTTATATATCCAGTGACCTACCTAAATCGACATTTATAGCACTTCGAAAAAAACCAGCTGGAGAGGAATATGACGGTAACAGGGCTATCAGCTTCTCATGTCAAATAACAAATCTTCTTATGAGAATTATTATCAGAAGAACAAGGAGACAGGAACACAAAAAGGAAACAGCAGATAAACAATTCCGATTTATTGAAGGAAATGGAACAAACAATGTAATGTATACTTGAGAACACTAACAGAAAGAGAATAGCATGACATTGTAAGTAAAGAGTTGTGTTGTTATTATTATTATTATTATCAATGAATACGATTATGAAAATATAATGTAAACAAAATAGTAACATCGAATAGCGACAGAGAAAAACGATAGAATAAGATGAGAAAGTGTAGAACGTCCATGACACTAGAACAAGACGCGGACAAAAGTAAACAGTGGAAACAGTGAATAGAAAAAGACGAGACTCAGTGATGCTGAGATATAGGTATTACAAAGGAAGGACGCCAGAAAGTAGGATGGTCCAGTGATAACAAAGCGGTGTCTGGACGTTGACACGTGTAAACAAAATACGAATAGAAAATGCAGACACAATGAAAAGCGAGGACACAATAAAATATCCGACATGAAAGAGCAAGATAATGTCTTAGGTAAATGAACATTTGAATAGATGGATCTGACACTTTGACACCTATTAGCGTATGACGCTATTGCACACAGTTTTAAAATAAAGGACTGACCAATTACATTTTTAAAGGCGTGGCCTATAGGACAATTGACTTACGAGAGATAAGTCACGAGGCAGTTTTAATGACGGACAATCAGAACACTCATGGGAATCAGTGGACATCTGAAGGATGTAGCCTAAATACTTGCTGGTTAATCCATCAAGCTGGACTTGAAGACAAAAAGGCGAGCGGAGAGACAGGAGAGAAGCAAGAATTACGGAAGTAGAGGCGAGGACCAAGAAGTACGGAAGTAGAGGAGAGAGATAACTGAGAAGACGGAAGAACAAACAATCTGCAACGAAGTAGTACGGAAGTAGATGAGAGAAGGCAGAGGAGGAAGCTCGAAGACGGAAGAAAAGACAATCTAGGACGAAGAAGCACGGAGGTAGGAGACAGAGGAGACAGAGGAGGGAGATTGTCAAAACACCGTCGGTCCGGCAAGTAGCGACTGACCAGAACTACAAGAAGTATGACCAGTTTACGTGGACGGTCAAAAGTGAAGAAAGAAGGTCCGACTAGAACAGCCGAGAAGCCATCAGATGAGAGATATGAACAGAATTCCAGAGAAGAGGCAGTAGACTTTGCTCGTTATTACACTGCTATTGAGAGACGGTCGAGGAAGACCGTCAGAAGAAATCAGAAGACAGACAAGAGAAGAACGAGGACGAGACAATATAAAATCAGAAGTAGTGTTAGACGGAAGATGGTTTTCAAGTGATTCATGTGATTAAGAAGAACTGACACTTTTGAAACTTCGAGTACAGTGATTTTAGATGAGAAATTAGTTGACCACATGGTTCAGATAGAATATAGCACAGAGTTTAGAATTGTCCTCGTATCAAGTGTAGAATATTGTGAAGTTGGGAACATTGCCGAAATGCTGCATGTAGAATATAATAGAATCAGATATTGTGAACAAATGATTAAGTGATTCAATCCAAGTGACGTAGTCGACGATACATCTTGAACTTATTTATCAGAATAAATAATGGAGGAACATTTCATCGGACCTGCAATGCTCTAGATTAGTGAAGTGGAAATGTTTGTGAAACCTCCATGCGTGGTGTATTGAGTAAAGACCATCTTCTCCAGTAATGTGATAGTAAAGAACACTAATGTCTTCGGTCATCAAGAATAAAAGTTCACAATTGTCAATGTTATAATAGTTTTAGAAGTGCAGAAAGGTCTCTACTTATGCTTCATTGATTACAAAGTGACAACAAAGTGAAACGTGATGAGATTAGTAAAATGCTTGAAGACATAAACATAGACAGCAAAGACCTGAGGATTGTAAAACATCTATACTGGCAGCAGGAAGCAGAGATTCGTGTTTAAAATAAAACTGGAAAATATCAGTCAATAAAACTTAGACTTCCACAGGTACGTGTTCTATCTCCAGACCGTTTTTTCGTACAACGAGAATATTCTAACAACGATCATTACAGAAACATGTATAAAAGTCGGAGAATACAATATTAACAACCTTCGGTATCCTGACGAAACAGTACTAGAAGCTGAGAACAAACAATACCTGCAAAATCTCTTGGATAAAGTCGCCAAAGAAGGTGAACAGAAAGGCCTTGCACTGAACATCAAAAAGACAAGAGACTATGGTTATATCTAAGAAACAGAATCCACCAAAACGCAGTTTGAAATTAAAAGGAGCTATTATAAAGCAGGTGCAGAAGTTCAAATACATTGGAGCAGTAATAACTTCAGATGGGAAATGCAAAACATAAATTAAGAAACAAATAGGCCAAGCAAAAACTGTTTTCAGAGAATGAGAAACATACAACACATCCTTATCAACGAATGTTAGAAAACGAGTCCTAAAACGATATATTGAACCTATCTTGTTATATGGAAGTGAGTCATGGACAATAGGTAGGTCTGTAAAAAAGCCATTGGAAGCAGCAGGAATATGGCTTATTAGAAGAATCTTGCTAAGTCATTGGACGACAAAGATAAATAATGGAGAATGTTTGAGAAGAGTTGGAGAAACAAAATATATTGTCACAAAAATAAGAGAGAGAGAGAGAGAGAGAGAGAATGCACTTTCATAGGACATGCAATGAGAAGAGGGGGCATTGAAAATACTGTAACAACAGGAACAATAGATGGAGAAAATAGCCAAGGAAAGATCGAGGGAAATGATATTTGATAGTTTAACGAGATGGTGTAAAAAGAGATCACTTACTGAGGTAATCGCATACATGACGGTCGTGTGCTCTGGAGAAGCATAATAACCAAATGCAGTCGGCACGGCACAAAATGATGATGGTGGTAGGCGTTTGTGAAATTAATTTATATGTCCAAATTGAAGTACTAACACAGAACGTTTGAAATAATTCCACTAGAGTCTGTACAATTCTTTTTTTTCTGTCCATTTTTCGCAACATTATTACAGCTCGTAAATATTTCAGTTTATAAAATAAAAGAAAATAGTCCATTTTTATTTTTAAAAATGATAAAACTAACATCTGGGATATTTACTTTTATTTTAACACATTTTCCAGAAACTATTATAACTCCTTAATTACATAAACTATTAGTAGCTGATTTATACGAAATATTTATCAACTTTTCTTTAGCACATTTACTTTTACTATTGCTATTCTTCCACTTAGTGCTTCTTTTAATGTTTACTTGCGTTATTTCTATAGCTGTGCAAGAAATTGATTTTTTATGTTTAATTATTGCATTGTGTATCACTGTTATTAAGAGCAACTCTATGAGGATGGATGGATGGATGGATGGATGGATGGATGGATGGATGGATATTTAAAAATATAATATACAGATGGATGCATAGATAGAGTATATTCAAAGGGCAGACAAGCACACACTGTGCAGTATTCGGCAAAAGGCTGCAGGACGATTTGTTTCAGGTGAAGTGGGAGATGATTGATGTAGATGGTAACAAGAAGAGGTCCAAGAATGGATCCTAGTGGAACACCAGTATCAACCACAGATGAATTTGACTTGGACTTTTTCAGGAAAAATACCTGCTGTCTGTCGGAAAGAAAGGATGTAATAACATTCATTAAGTCTGGATGTAATCGAAAAGTCTGAACCTTCCTAGCTAGGATTTTTATGATCAATCATGTCAACAAAGTCAGCAAAGTCAACAAAGACAGCACCACTTAATTTATCCTTAGTTATAATAGATAACCAATATTCTGTCAAATGTGTGAGAGCTGTGTGGCAGGACAACAAACCCTGACAGACAATTAGTAAACATATTATTTTCTTACATATGGCTAAGGATATTTTTATATGTTTGTTTCTCTAGACGTTTTGATAAAGTCAAAAGGATGGAAAGTGGCCTATTACTCTGGGGATTGTTAGCTGAAGCAGACTTGAAAAGGGGACATATTTTTTTCGATTTTGAAAGCCTGAGGAAAATGACATTGGTGTGCATTGCACTGACTGTAAATGTATGTTAGTATATATTATAGGGTCTTGGTTGCATAATATCTTGTTTATAATTTCATTGAGCCTTGCTGTGTCTTTGTTCTTTAAATATAACAAGTAATTGTAAACGCCTCTAACTGACATGAAAAGAATACCGACTGCTTTTGATGTGCACATTTACTAGTTACAAATTGATTTAATTCATTTAAGCCACAACTAGAGGTCGGTAGTGAAGATTTTAAGACATTGACCTCTTCTTTAAAGTGATTGCTGAACTCAGTAAAAGTGTGTATATAATCATAACTCTCCAAGTCAGGGTGGTTTCTCTTTTCTTTTTTTTTTTTGTGAAAATGTTTCTTGCTTTCCGGACAGACTTAGTGTCTGATTTGTACTGAACTGTTTTCTCAAAGTTTCTTCTCTTACCTAATTAAATATTGAAATGTAATTCTAAGTAATCGATAGCTATTGAATTAGTTTTTGTTTAGGCATGATCTCTTTCCCCCCTCATGACTTGCAATATATCAGGTGTTATCCAGGGTGACTTCATTTGATGTTTAACTCACACTTTGTAATGAGACCACGTTTGTTAAATATATTCCACACGATCTTTATGCCATATTGTTTATCATATGAGGAAGGTCCGACAATTAAGTAATAAGATTGATTTTATTATGGCCAAGACTAAAATGCCACCTATGAAGCAAAACATGGAATCCTAATAGGCAACCTTCATTGCTGTACGATAAGCAGGCGACAAACAAGCCACCATTTTGCTGACCTAGTTGGAGGTGCATTGTCACGTAACCAGCATGGAGCAAAATGATAACATTAAATTATGTTTAAATACTCGGTAAAACTGCCATTGAGACAGTTGGATTGATGCTACAAGTTTATGGGGATAATTGTTTATCTAAAGCACATATATTCAGGTGGTATTCATGATTCAAAAGTGGTGTGGAAACGATTACAAATACAAGTAGACATGGACACCCAATTTCTGTAAATAATGATAAACTCATAGCAAAAGTCAGAGAATGGATACAAGAAGATGGCTGTTTGACTGTGAGGATGATGTCATATGACTTTGGTGTTCATCTAAAGACCATTTGTGAAATTTCAGTGGAAGATTTGGGCAAGAAAACGTTTCTTGCCGGTTTGTATCACATGCGTTGTCTGATAGTCAAAAACGTCAGCTTGTTGAGTACGCAAAAGACATAATAAAAAAGTGTCGCAGAAATAAATATTTCTTAAATTTGATTCTTGCAGGGGATGAAACATTGATTATCCGCTATGATCCCACAACTAAACGCCAATGTGCTCAGTGGAAGTCACCATCATCACCAAAACGTAAAAAAATGTGTTCAAAAGTCTAAAGTGAAAACAATGTTGGTGTGCTTCTGCGACTACAAAGGCGTTATTCACAAAGAATTTATTCGAGAGGGACAGACTGTCACTGCCAAAGTTTAGTTAAGTATTTTGAAACTCTTATTGAAAAGGATTCTCCGAGTCTGACCCGAGTATTCAACACCTGGCAGGTTTTTCCTTCTTCATGATAATGCACCTGCTCACAGGGCGGTAGTTGTACAACAAGTTTTGGCCCCAAAACAAGTGCGTACTCTCAGCCACCCCCACCCCCATTCCCCAGATTTGTCTCCCTGCGATTATTTCCTATACCCAAAATTAAAGTTGCCATTGAAAGGACGATTCTTTGACGATACTGATGACATCCAAAGAGTCGTAACACCGAGTTCAAGGGCCATACCAACAGAATGACTGCAGAGATCGTTCCAGTGCTTGTTAGATCGTGCTGCTCGCACAATGGGTTTAATTTGAATAAAATATCATCTGATGTTTATTTTATGTTTTCTGCAATTAGTCTCATTACTAAATTGTCTGACTTTGTATATATATATATATATATATATATATATATATATATATATTCATAGCTACATACATACAAATTTTTAAAGTAATTAAAGTAAATTTATGTTCGATAAATTAGCTTGTTGTATAAAATTATTTTTTGTATCAAAAAGAAAAGGTTCTACCTCGTGAAATGTGAAGACGGTTACAGTAATTTTGGTAATAATTTCAATTTTTTTTATCTCGCTATATTGCACAACGTAAATGCAGGTAGTAAGAATTTTATTTCACAAAATATTTCACAGCAATTACAGCTTCTTAGCTATTGAAAGTATCACTTAAATCCATATATATATGGCGATGGTTGGGACATGTGCTCGGAATGACTGACAACTCACTACCAAAAATAACACTAAGATGGACACCACAGGGAAACAGAAGTAAGGGTAGACCTAAAGATACATGGAGAAGAACAACAGAAAGGATGTTGAGCAATAGATGGCTCACCTGGGCAAGAGCAGAAAAAAGGCGAAGGACAGGCATTTGTGGAAAACCCTTGCGGAAGCCCCATGTGCACTGGGCTCTTAAGGTTCATATATATATATATAAAGACTTTGTTTCATGCCTTAACATTTTCAAGTGATCCAAGTCTGAAAGTTGAGAGGTTTGAGTGAAAATGTTCTATCTTTTGATTTACTTCAGGAGTACAAAATATCTTACAGACAAGCAAACAAACATGGAGGCAGACAAACAGACCCATGGACATAGATACATACATGCAGACAGAGACAGACAGACTGACAGAGGAAATGCATACTGGGGATACGGTGTAAGAGCCATGTTTCAGTGACATGAAAGTTTGATGTGCTCAATATCAAGTCTGGCCGCCGCATTCACCGTCCCTGATTTCTTTCCTACCCGCTTTTATAGACTGGCTTGACCCCGAGGCATTTTTTAGTATGTACCAGAAAATATCTCACTCCTGGACTTGAAAACACGGTACCAGCGGATTAGTAGAACGAAAATCTAACGGCCCATATATCAAGGCGGATATAAATAATACATGTATATATGTGGATGTGTATACATACGTTATTACTTAAATACAAGGGGAAGTCACTAAGTAACTCGCAAATTGAAATATTTTATCAGTGCCGGTTATATATCCTTAGATAGTACCATCATCCAACTTTATAACAGTTGTATATAGGGGACGCTGGGAGTTACGTGCGCATGCGCAAAATAAAAACAAAATCGCTACCCAACCGTTAGTATGTATCAAAGAAGAACAGAGAAGTGTAGTGCGACGATTTTTGTGGGCTAAAGGACATTCAGTTGAGGACATTCATAAGGAAATTATTACAGTTTATGCTGAAAAGTGTTTATCACGTAAAGTGGTCTATAACTGGATAAAAGACTTTTCTCAGGGACGCACCGAAATTGTTGACAAAGTCCGACTTGGCCGTTCTGTTCAGATTGCAACAGAAGCGACTGTGCAACGTGTGAAAGAGATTATTATAGGTGATAGACGAGTAACGATAGACAATGTAGCAAGTGCAATCGGATGTTCACATGGCTTAGCATACAGAATAATGCACGAGCAATTGAATTTTCAGAAAGTTTGCTCACGTTGGGTACACAGAGATCTGAATGATGAACACAAAATGATCCCGATTTGATTTGTCATTGCTTCATCTCCGTCATTACACATATGAAGATGAAGACATGCTCCAAAGGATTATTACTGGAGACGAATCTTCGGTGCACCACTACCAACTCGAATCAAATCGTGTCTTAATGCAGTGGAAACACCAGTCATCGCCAATCGCAAAAAAAAAAATCAAGATTACGCCTTCTGCGTGGAAGGTTATGTTGACAGTGTTCTGGGATTATCAAGGAGTGCTGTTAACCAAGTTCCAGAACTACTGTAACAGTGTACTGCTGTCGATGCTACGGGATGCAGTTCAAAGAAAACATTCTGGTCTGCTGACTAGAGGTGTGCTTCTCCTTCATGACAATGCCAGACCACATACGGCTCGGTTAACCCAAAAGAAAATTAGCCAGTTGGGTTGTGAAGTTCTTGAACATCCACCCTATAGTTCTGACTTAGCTCCAAGAGATTTTCGCCTGTTTGGTCCATTGAAAAACCACCTTGGCGGGAGAAGATTCTCTAGTGACGAAGAAATGGAAAAAAAGTAAAAAATGGTTCAGAAATCCGACTCCCGATATTTACGCCATGAGTATTGCATCACTGATTACATGATGGGATAAATGTATCAATGTTGTTGGCGATTACGTTGAGAAATGGGGGAATAATGTAGATTCAGAAATAATGGTTTTCAAATTACTGTCGCATCTAGTTGTTTTTTTGTTTTGTTTTTTTTTTTGTTTTTTTTTTTTTTTTTTGTTATATTTATTTGCGAGTTGCATAGTGACTTTCCCTCGTACATAGAGAGTGCATTTCAAAAGTTAATAATTACTATTCGGTAGTTATTTGTTTGTTTGTTTTTTTTTACAATGACATATCCAATATAGAAATAACGCGCTCTGTACAGAGATTAGTGTAGAAGAATGTTTATTCTGTTGCAGAATGTGGGGTTACAAACCTTGCTACTGTAGATTAGAATGTCTTGACCATACCTCAGCTGTTTAACTTAGCTAGGGCAAGAGAGGTCTCCGTGTTCTGATTGGGGAGTCAGTTACTGGGAAGAGAGATCTCCGTGTTCTGATTGGGGAGTCAGTCACTGAGAAGAGAGATCTCCGTGTTCTGATTGGCCAATCAGTCACTGGGAAGAGAGATCTCCGTGTTCTGATTGCAGAGTCAGTCACGGGGAAGTTGCGGGTTGTACGAATAAGTTAGTTCTGTGGGAACACACAATAATTAGTGTATATGTATATAACTATAAACGAAGCACTGCAGTAAAGCTGTGATACCAGATTGTATAAACTAGGAACAAATAGGAGCTGCTTTATTACTTAACTATTATAAAGTTGTGACGTTTCGGCGTGAGCAATAATCATACAAAAACATACAGGACGAAGAAACAGAGAGATGAAATAAAGTATAGATTCACATGAATACTATTAAAAAAAATTAAGGAGTACTTAGCTGTAAATTCTACGGTGTGACTTGACCGACGGTGTGTGTCAGGAATGGATTTAGTAGAACGTGAAGACTGTTTAAATGGAGACCTGTGACGTGTGGTCGTGGGTTGTAACTGGGGTGGTGGATGGGGAACCAGGGAGGGGAAAGAGAGAGTGATACAATGTTGGCCTAGCCAGGAGAAGTTGAAATAGATGATTGGGGAAGAGGGGTTGCAAAATGATGCCGTGAGGAGGTTTAAAAAGAAAGAAGGAGTGGAGTTTAGTGGAGAGGTACTATAATGATTGAGGAGAATGTTAAGTGTAGCTAAAAAACGAGTTTAACCCATGTGGCTCCAGCATACCATAATTTTTAATGCAGCGGTTCTCAAGCGCCAGGCGGCTTGTGTCATCTGTGTGACATTGTTCGATGGCTGTTACCAGAAAATCAGATTTGCCTCTGTGGTTGGGGCCATTGAAATGATTTGGGACTGGTTTCGAAGCATGCTGGGCGATGTAGTACATATGTTTTTGCATGCGGTCCCCCTAATCTGAGGGCAGTCTCACCAATATATGTTATCCTGCATCTTTTGCAAACGATGACATATATCACATTACGGAACTCGCATGTGAATCCCTCATGAAGAGTGAGGATAGTTTTCGGAAAGGTGATTGTTTTCGTTTCCCAGATTACCGGGCAGGTAACGCAGCCGGGGCGGTTACATTAAATTATCTATCGGTTATCTTAAATCCCTCAAATCTTTCATTCGCGTTTCTTTCCGCCTTCTTCCGCCACAGAACTGGCTTTCATAATCTACAAGAAGACGAGATTCGCCTCCCACCTCCACTTTCTGAACTAATCTCTCCGCCACCAAATAATTCCTAAAGGTTTCTCGTCATCTTTTCACCCCGCGGCCGGCACACTCCACGTGCTTGAATAAAGACTTCTGGATAAGATCGAGAAAACTTGCTCGCGGCTCAGAATGAGCTTTATCATTCAGAATCACAGACACCTGTTGTTCAACCTCGATCAGGTCAAAGATAGCCTTGAACGACACCTTCACTCTTACACATCAGACAACCGTGTTCTCCTTCTTCTTATGAAACACATTATACACGTCACAAATCGCCAGCTTTACCAATTCTATATCTCTGGCAAAGAACATGAACTTAACCGACTTCTACCACAGCCGGTCTCTTCTACTTATAGAGGTGAACCACCTTCCAATCAGCCCCCCCCCCTCTTCTCTACACCTGACCAACAGACTTCTATCTCACTTGACCATCAGACTCCTGTAACACCTCCTGACCAACATTCCAGGATTACACAGCATATTCAGGTACTCCCATCCCCATCCTTAGATGATACCGACTATCCTTCTCATCCTCCTCCAGCCTCTAATGTAGTCTGTATTCCCCCCGACTCGCCGCTTTTTTATGATAGAAAACTAGTTCTCGCCAAAGGCCTTAAATTTATTCCTATCCGCCCTCGTTGTGATCGCTATTTTTTACTCCGCGATGGTATACAGTTAAACCGCCGACTGCGGCTTAAATATCAATTTGCCAACAAAGTGTCCAGTCAACCCACACAAGACCCCGATAACCCATTTGCACGTTACAACCACCATAAATATACCTGGACACCTTCCTCCGGGGCTTCCCAAGCTTTAGATCTTTATATTGATACGACGTGGCGTGAGATCCTTAACCTCCGACCACAAACCTCAGACATTTTAACCTAAATAAGGGAGAGTCCAGGGCATTGTTCACACTCAGGCGTCGAAACGACATTGTGATCAAGCTAACAGATAAAACCAGCAATCTCTTTGTTTGGAAAAAAGATTTATATATCGCGGAAGGAATGTCCCAACTCAGCAATACAAAATTCTATGCCCCAGAGAAAAACGATACTACCCGTTCTAATAATGACATAGTGGAAGCAACCATTAAAGACATGATTACAAAGGTGGCCTCCCACCCCAAGCTGTTTCTCTTCACATTAAGGACAGCTTTTTAGGCACACCTACCTTCTATCTTCTTTCTAAAATCCACAAACCAGGTAACCCTGGACGTCCCATTGTATCAGCGTGTTCATGCCCCACTGAGTACATTTCGGAGTTTTTGTTCGCATTTTCCAGTCGCTAGTACACAGACTACCCTCCTTTTTGAAAGATACTAACCACGCCATAACAACTTTTGATACGATCACACTCTCTCAACGCCACACCTGTCACATCTTTCTACTTGTTGTCTGCGCCCTATACACTTCTATTCCCCATGAAGATGGACTTTTAACACTCCGCTATTTTCTCGACAAAGACCCTCACCCCACCACTAACACTGACACCATAATCAGACTTACACCGCTAGTACAAAATCTAAATTCTTTCAAATTCAAGGGCGAATACTTCGAGAAAATCAGTGGTGTTGCCATGTGAACAGAAATGGGTCCCAGTTATGCATGTCTATTTATTGGCTTTTTGGAAGTCAAATTATATGAAACCTACACTGGCAGACTTCCAGAATTCTATAAAAGGTACATCGATGGTGGCATTGGAATCACAAGTATGCCACAAGAAGACCTAACTAATTCGTTAAGTTCGCCAACTCACTCAATAACACCATAAAATTCACTTATGAAATTTCTGGGAAACGAAAACAATCACCTTTCCCAAAACTATCCTCACTCTTCATGAGGGATTCACATGCGAGTTCCGTAATGTGATATATGTCATCGTTTGCAAAAGATGCAGGATAACATATATTGGTGAGACTGCCCTCAGATTAGGGGACCGCATGCAAAAACATATGTACTACATCGCCCAGCATGTTTCGAAACCAGTCCCAAATCATTTCAATGGCCCCAACTACAGAGGAAAATCTGATTTTCTGGTAACAGCCATCAAACAATGTCACACAGATGACACAAGCCGCCTGGCGCTTGAGAACCGCTGCATTAAAAATTATGGGACGCTGGAGCCGCTTGGGTTAAACTCGCTTTTTAGCTACACTTAACATTCTCCTCAATCATTATATTACCTCTCCACTAAGCTCAACTTCTTCTTTCTTTTCAAACCTCCTCACAGCATCACTTTGCAACCCCTCTTCCCCAATCATCTATTTCAACGTCTCCTGGCTAGATCAGCATTGTATCACTCTCTCTCCCCTCCCTAGTTCCCAGTCAACCACCCCAGTTAAAACCCACCGACCACATGTCACAGGTCTCCATTTAAACAGTCTTCACGTTGCACTAAATCCATTCCTGGCACACACCATTGGTCAAGTCACACCGTAGAATTTACAGCTAAGTACTCCTTAATTTTTTAAAATAGTATTCATGTGAATCTATACTTTATCTCCTCTCTCTATTTATTCGTCCTGTATGTTTTTGTATGATTAATGCTCACGCCGAAACGTCACATCTTTGTAATTGTTAAGTAATAAAGCAGCTCCTATTTTTTCCTAGGTTATACTTTTCAGTTCTGTGAGAAATGTTGTAGAGACCGATTGTAGTAGGTAGTTCTGTGGGACATGTTGTAGAGATAACTTGTTTGTAAGTTTGTTATGTGAGAAGTTATAGAGACAGGTTGTGTGTCAGTTTGTTCTTTGAGAAATGTTAGTAGAGACAGATTGTAGTAGTTAGTTCTGTGGGAAATGTTGTAGTGACAGGTTGTATGTACGTTTGTGCTGTGAGACATGTTATAGGGACAGTTTGTGCGTAAGTTTTTTCTGTGGGAAATGTTGTAGAGACAGGTTGCATGTATGTTTTTTCTGTGGGAAATGTTGTAGAGACAGGTTGCATGTATGTTTTTTCTGTGGGAAATATTCTGGAGACAGGTTGCATGTAAATTTGTTCCGTGGTAAATGTAGAGATAGGTTGTATGTAAGTTTGCTCTGTTGGAAATGTTGAAGAGACAGGTTTTATGTAAGTTTGTTCTGTTGGAAATGTTGTAGAGGCAGGTTGTATGTAAGTTTATTCTGTGAGAAATGATGTAGATACATGATGTATGTACGTTTTTCCTGTGGGAAGTGTTGTTGAGACATGTTGTATGTAAGTTAATTCTGTGAGAAATGTTGTAAAGACATACTGTATATAAGTTAGTCCTGTGGTAAATGTTGTAAAGTGAGGTTGTATGTAAATATGTTCTGTGGGAAATGTTGTAGGGTCAGGTTGTAGGAAAGTTTGTTCTGAGGTCTGCTAGGGTTGTTGATTCATAATGTAATTTTTTAGTAGTATGTCGTTTTTTAAATGGATTTGTTCTTTTTTAGGACAATTGTCGTAAGTCAGTATGATGAGTTGTCGGCGTGTGTTGAAATTGTCCCCTTTTTATTTTGGACGAGGATAGATTCGTTGTCAGCAAGGTATGTTGGAGTTCAGTATATATGAAGTTAGCAAGGTATGTTGGAGTTCAGTATATATGAAGTTAGCAAGGTATGTTGGAGTTCAGTATATATGAAGTTAGCAAGGTATGTTGGAGTTCAGTATATATGAAGTTAGCAAGGTGTGTTGGAGTTCAGTATATATGAAGTTAGGAAGGTATGTTGGAGTTTAGTATATATGAAGTTAGAAAGGTATGTTGGAGTTCATTATATATGAAGTTAGAAAGGTATGTTGGAGTTCAGTATATATGACGTTAGAAAGGTGTGCTGGAGTTTAGTATATAATAAGGTATGTTGGAGTTCAGTATATAATAAGGTATGTTGGAGTTCAGTATATAATAAGGTATGTTGGAGTTCAGTATATAATAAGGTATGTTGGAGTTCAGTATATATGAAGTTAGGAAGGTATGTTGGAGTTTAGTATATATGAAGTTAGGAAGATATGTTAGAGTTCAGTATATATGAAGTTAGGAAGATATGTTAGAGTTCAGTATATATGAAGTTAGGAAGATATGTTAGAGTTCAGTATATATGAAGTTAGGAAGATATGTTAGAGTTCAGTATATATGAAGTTAGGAAGGTATGTTAGAGTTCAGTATATATGAAGTTAGGAAGATATGTTAGAGTTCAGTATATATGAAGTTAGGATGTTTTTTGTCGCGGAAGAGCGTGGGTGTCACATGACGATGTTAATCTCCTTGACAGGTTTTCTTTATTCATTGTGATTGTTTCGTCAGTGCACATACATCTACATCACTCATTTACAAATTGGGATTTCAATATTAAAATTGTATTATCTTTTGTGACTGCTGAATCTTATACTCTGTGGATTCATGTTGAGTTGTTACTCATGTAAACTAGTCATGTCCGTGTATTGATTTGTAGTGGTCTCTTTTGTCCTGGGTAGTTTTTTGTTGCATGTTGTATATCAATGTACGTTTTGTTGTCACGTGTGAAGCAGTAAGCCATTTTATGCTCTGTAATAGTGACGTGAATTATTATACAGTGAAATACTTGTTTAGCTGGTATGTAACACATCTACACCCACGTAAACAGTTGAGTAGGCCAACAGCAGGCCTAATACGTCTCAGTGGGCGTAGTAATACTATTTTATTTGCCAAAGTACAGTTTTATATTACATATTTTTATTTTCTCTCTGAGTACACGTTATCTTTAATAAACTATTCTTGGAAACGAACTGACTAACATTTCTATAAACTTCTTTCCTCATACTTGGAATATTAAATACAGAATGTAAGTTTTCTTAATCTTATACGAAGAAATAAAACTTCTGTTTAAAATTATAAACTGAACAACATGGCGACCTCTAACAACGAAGGTATTAATTCTTTGGGGTTTC
>CM019698.1:46437482-46452661 GCA_009760885.1 Achatina immaculata
TACAATCACATAATCAGGGAGTTAGACAAAGGGGATGCTTAGATTCCCACTATGTCAGATATCATTTGTTCTGGCAATAGCGAGAATGCACAGCAAGTTTGAGGAAGCTCATGTCTTTAAGTCAAAATTGGCAGTTATGTGATTCATTTATTAAAGGGTCATGAGTATGTTTGTTTTGTCAGCTATGATCTCAGAGTGCTGCTCGGCCACCTCATTAGTGTCAGTGATTATCAGTGTCAGGTGAAGTTACATCATATTTGGTGTCAGCCATCAGTAAGTAGAATGTGTTTGGTTAAAGCTATCAGACTGATGTGGTGTGAGAGATCTATCAGACTCATATGATGTGAGGGATCTATAATTCATAAATGTTGAAGCCTTAAGATATATATATATATATATATATATATATATATATATATATATATATGTTAACTGCACTTCTGATTAAGGAAGGATTGATGTAATGCACTTTTACTGTGAGACTCCTAGGTAACATGTTTATAATGGTATAAACATAACTGGATGTTAACGATATTATTTTGAATCATAAGTTGTCATGTGTTTCGGATATAAACATATCTAATCCGAGATGTTAAGGTTTTGTTATTGTTTGCCATGACAGACAACTTGTTATGATGGTTAAATAATATACAGAGATCTATATATAATATAATGTATAAAATGCTTATGCATGATATGTGTCATCACAATTATTGAGTACTTTTAATCCTAGTGGGTAGACTTCGTAAGAAAATAGAAGAAGAAGTCAATATGGTCTAAGCTGGTTTCAGGCAAGGAAGAGGATCAAGAGATCATATATTCAATCTAAGCTTAATAATAGAGAAATGCAAAGAGTTTAATGTGAGTCTATATTTATCTTTTATAGACTACTCAAAGGAATTTGATTGTGTACAACACCAGAAACTTTGGGAAATAATGGAAAAAATTGGACTTTCAACACATTTGATACAATTAACATCACTGCTGTATCTAGACCAACAAGCAGCAGTAAAAATAAATTGTGAAACAACAACTTGGTTTGACATAAAACAAGTGGTCAGTCAGGGGTGCATATTGTCACCCTACTTATTTAACTTGTATACTGAAAATATAATGAGGAATGTTAGAGAAGATGTAGACAAAGAATATTACGATGCCATAACAATTGGAGGTTATGAAATACCAGAGATTAGATATGCTGATGACACAGTGTTACTGTCAGCAACCCAAAAAGGAATGGAAAAACTAATTATGTCAATCCGTAAGAACAGTGAAGAGCAGAACCTCTATCTTAATGCAAAGAAAACTAAATTGATAACAACTGACAAAACAAACAAGGCAGCTGAAATATATATCAATCAAGAAAAATTGGAAGAAGTGGAGAGTTTTGAATACCTTGGATCAATACTAACTAATAATGGAGATACAATGAGGGAAATTAAAAGGAGGAAATATGTTGCTCTTAAGAAAGTAAAACAAATAAAGAATCTGTGGAGAGGAGCAGAGAGAACTACAAAAATAAGATTTTTAAGGGAATGCATCTTTCCCATCGCAACATATGCCTGTGAGACCTGGACACTTAACAAAACAACTGAGAGAGAAACACATAAATGCCTTTGAATGTAAATGCTACAGAAGAGTTCTCCAAATATCACTGACACAAAAAAGAACAAATATATCTATACTACAAGAGCTTAATATTGAAGAAGGCTGGCGAGTAAAGAGGATTAAAGAGAGAAAACTTAAATATTTTGGACACATTAAATGTCATGATAATTTAGAGAAGACCGTAATGGAAGGATACATAATGGGAAAAAGAAAAAGAGGAAGACCAAAATGAAGATGGCTGCAAGAAATCGTTGACGATATGCAAATGGACGCAGCAGCAGCAGGCCATCTTGCTCACAACCGAGAGGCCTACAGGAGTGCTGTTTGGGAGGCAAAATTTCGCAAGGGACATGCAAATGAATGATTGAATGAATATAATCCTAATTGGTAATAAATAGTTTTATTGGAATTTATATACATGTCATTGGATTTATGATTTTGTCTTTTAGAGATGAATGACAGTCTAGTATTTAGATAAGGTCATTGTCATGACACTATATGATCACAGAGTAGACAACCCATTCAAGAGGAACATCCAGGAAGAATGTGAAATAATCGGGTGGCGGATGGTGAAATTCCTCCATATGTGGAGGATCCCTGTGAATAAGGAGTTATCCAAATAAGGTGAGGACCAACTGGCGGTAGACTCAGAGAGCTAGGTGGGGTAGTAGGTGGCTCTACAGGAGCTCAATGAAGAGAATACAAGGCAGGTAAGAGGCGCATTAAAACCTCTCGCTTCCGCAGCCTTGCAGGTTAGACAGGGAGTCCAAAGTCTAGCGGAAAGTCCATACACAAACTGACAGAAGGCAATGGGAAACCACTGTTGTACTTCCCAAGAATAGTTATGCTTGAATTGAATAATCGATTCATCATGAACGATGTTAATGGATGTTCCTCTGGAACAGCCTCGTCCGGTAGGGCAGCTCACGAGCCACAGGTGAGGCCAGATCGTCATCAAGCTACTGGTGGCAAAACTAACAAGTTCAAAATAGCAACATGGAATGTTAGAACTTTATTCCAAGCTTGAAAATTAGAAAATGTAAAGAGGGAAATGGAAAGGATGAAGATCAACATATTAGGAATGAGTGAAGTTAGATGGACAGGTGCAGGGAAGATAAACTCTGAAAATATACAAATACAGTAATATATTCATGAAGTGAGAAACATGAACGAGGAGCAAGGAGTAGGAATAATATTTGACGAATAAACGGCAAGGACAAGGGTAGGATATATGAACATCTCGGACTGAGTCCTGCTAGCCCAACTGAAAGGACGACCAATAAACATAAATATTATACAAGTGTACACTCCAACATTTGAAAGTTCTGAAGAAAATGTACAGCTATTTTATAATGACATAGAGACAGCACTAAAGCACACAGTCACATGAAGTTACCATAGTCATGGGAGATTTTAATGCCAAAGTTGGTAAAGGAAGAACTTCAGACATTGTTGGTGACTATGGACTGGGGGAGAGGAATGACGGAGGTTATAAATTAATTGAATGGGCAAGAATACATAGCATGGTTGTAGGAAACACCTGGTTTAAACAACATCCTCGAAGACAGGCAACGTGGTGCAGCCCAGACAAAAAGACTTTTAACCAGATAGACTACATATTAATCATCAAATGATTCCCCAATGCATTAATGACAACAAAAACCATGCCAGAAACCGCCTGCAATAGTGACCACAACCCACTCTGTGGAAACATTTGAATAAAGCTAATGAAAGCATGGAGAAGAGTGAGAAACATCAAACTGAATACAGAACTCCTTAAAAATGACCAAGAACTGCAAGAACAATACAAAGTTATTATAACAAATAGATACGGTGCGATGGTAAAGATAAATAGTATAGATGAATAATGGGCAATGTTAAGAGATTCTATCCACCAAACTGTTAAGGAGATAATATCCCAAAAAAGCCTCTAAAAATAAATGGATGACAGACGACATCTTAGGACTGATGGACAAGAGGAGGAGTAAAAACAACTAGGAAAAATATAGCAAGATAAATAAAGAAATAAGACGCAAATGCAGAGAAGCAAAATAAGTGTGGTTAAATGAACAGTGCAGACAGATAGAGGACTCTCATAATAAAGACAACAAAAACATGCACAAATGAATTAATGAACTCACAGGCAGGAAGACAAAATATAACACAAGATGCCTGAAATTGAAAGAAGGTAAATGTTAATGGGAAAGAAAGACATTGTGGACAGAGTATATTGGTGAGCTATATGGAGGAGAAAGACTAGAATTAGCACCAGATACTGAAAACTGTGATGGACCACCAATACTTGAAGATGAAATCGTAGATGCCATCAAACACATGAAGAAAGGAAAAGCAACTGGGCCTGATAATATAATAATAGAAGAAATTGAGGCATAAAAGGAGACGAATAAAAATAATAACCAAGTTACTGAATGACATTTACAACAATGGTTATATTCCCAGTGATCTGATTAATTCCATGTTTATAGCACTACCAAAGAAACCAGGTGCAAAGGAATGTGATGACCACTGGACTATCAGCCTCTCATGTCACATAACGAAGCTACTTCTGAGAATAATTATGAGAAGAACAAGGAAAAAGATAAAAATGGAAATAGCAGATGAACAGTTTGGATTTGTTGAAGGAAAGGGAACACACAATGCCATTTATGCTTTATGAACACTAACAGAAAGAGCTTTAGAAGTACAGAAAAATCTCTACTTATGCTTCATTGATTACACCAAGGCATTCGACAAGGTGAAACATAATGAAATTATTAAAATGCTTGAAGGCATCAATATATACGGCAAAGACCCGAGGACTGTAAAACATCTATACTGGCAGCAGGAAGCAGCAATTCGAGTTGAAAATAGAACTGGAAAATATCAACCTATAAAACAAGGTGTGTGACAGGATGTGTACTGTCTCCAGAACTTTTCTCTATGTACAGCGAGAATATTCTAAGAACAATCATCACAGAAACAGGCATAAAAATTAGCGGATGCAATATTAATAACCTTCAGTATTCTGACGACACAGTACTGATAGCTGAGAACCAACAAGACCTGCAAAATCTCTTGGATAAAGTCACCATAGAAAGTGAACAGAAAGGCCTTACTTTGAACATCAAAAAGACGGAGACTATGGTTATATCTAAGAAACAGAATTCACCAAAATGCAGTATTAAATTAAACGGAACTATTCTAAAGCAGTTGCAGAAATTCAAATACCTTGGAGCAGTAATAACTTCAGATGGGAAATGCATAACAGAAATTAGGAACAGAATAGGCCAAGCAAAGACTCCATTTCAGAGAATGAGAAACATATTAATCAACACATCTTTATCAATGAATGTTAGAAAACGAGTCCTAAAATGCTATATTGAACATATCTTGTTATATGGAAGTGAATCATGGACAATAGGCAAGTCTGCACAAAAATCATTGGAAGCAGCAGAAATGTGGTTTATTAGAAGAATGTTGTGAATCCCCTGTACAGCAAAAATAACTACTGAAGAATGTATAAGAAGAGCTGGAGAGACAAAAAACCTTGTCAAAAAGATAAGAGAGAGACAATGTACTTTCACAAGGCATGCAATGAGAAGAACGGGGCATTGAAAATATTATAACAACAGGAAAAATAGAAGGAAGAAGATCAAGAGGAAGACCAAGAGAAATGATACTGGACAGTCTGACGGGATGGTGTGAGAGGAGATCACCAATTGAGCTGATGGATGGATTATGAAGGATTGTGCACTCTGGAGAAGCATAATAGCCAACGCCAGTCGGCATGGCACCTGATGATGATGATGATGATGATGATGATGATGATGATTGTGATATAAGTGAGGGCAACAGCAGGGGAGTTGGATGCCACTCATGCTGTAGACTAAAGATTAGCCATGCATCCAACATAAGAGGAAAAGATATTTGAAGGCTTGGGATGTGAATAAAAAGGGGATAATGATAACTTGTAAGACCCCTGGGACAATGGTCCATTTTAACAAAGTTTAAAGATGGGGCAAAGTATTTAATATAAAAATGATAAAGATAAAACCCAATAGATAATACTAAAGAAACAACAAAATATATACAATTATTTTTTACACCTTTTAAACACATGCATCTCAGTTGGTATATTTAAAAGGATGGTATTAATAGCCGTAATATGCTAGGGTATAAATTTGGTTCTGATTTCTCACTAACACTACAGTTAAATGATCAAAGAATTTTCCAGCATATTCTATCTGTGCAGATCTCTGACCTATTTACTGACTTCTCCTCCTACATGCATCTGAATGCTTGTTTTTTTTTCCTGGTCCTGCTTCTCATGTGTATTCAGTTTTTTTTTCACCATTCATCTTTATCCCAACTTTTCCGCTTGTTCTTTCAGATGTCTGAAGACTTCTGTGGTCTCTTTTAAATTTCTCCTACTGTATTCATATCATTTGCATATCCTGATATTCTTGTTCTGTCATAAATAATTTTTTAAAAAATGTATTGCTCTTATAAGTTTTGTATAGGTCTAAACAGTGCTGGGGGATGTCAATACCTAGCTTCATGTCTGTTCTTATTTGTAATTGTTTGTTTTCTTTTCATTCCTTTGTATACACCACGTTTTCTATTTATTCCATGCATAATTTACCTATATTTATGTATTTCTTATGTATCTGAAGCTCCTTTATTATATTCCATTGGTTGTTTCTATGGATGCTGTCATATGCCTTTTTGAAGTCTATGAACCTGTTATAGACTTCCTTTCGATACTCCAACCATTTCTCTACTTTCTATCTCAACAAGAATAGCTTGTCTTCTATTGTAGATCTGCTCTTTCTAAATCTGGCTTGATACTCTCCTAAGATTTCTTCATGTAAGGTTATGTTCTGCTGGGTAGTATTATTGATGGTATTTACTAGCTTAGTGGTAATAATTTTATACCATTGTAGTTTAACATAGCCTTGTATCTCCTTTCTTGTAAATTGATTTTCAATCATCTCTCCATATTTCTTGTATCAGGTAGTTTCTCCTCTCTCCATATTTCTTGTATCAGGTTGTTTCTCCTCTCTTCATATTTCTTGTATCAGGTAGTTTCTCCTCTCTCCATATTTCTTATATCAGGTAGTTTCTCCTCTCTCCATATTTCTTGTATGTGAAAAGCTAATATTTTGTTCACTGGGTTTCCTACTGCTTTTTTCAGTCACAAGCGTGACCTTTGTGTCCCTAGCAGCACTCCTGTAGGCCTCTTGGTTGTGAGCAAGATGTCCTGCTGTTGATGCATCCATTTGCAGATCATCAGCGATGTCTTGCAACCATCTTCGCCTTGGCCTTCCTCTCTTTCTTTTTCCCATTATGTAACCTTCCAAGATGGTCTTCTTTAAATTCTAATGATGTTCAATGTGTCCAAAATATTTAAATTTTCTCTCTTTAATCCTCTTTACTAGCCAGCGTTCTTCAATATTAAGTTCTTGTAGTATGGATATATTTGCTCTTTTTTGTGTCCATGATATTTGAAGAACTGTTCTGTAGCATTTTCATTCAATGGCATTTATGTGTTTCTCAGCTGTATTGTTAAATGTCCAGTTCTAGCAGGCAAACATTGCAATGGAAAAGATGCATTCCCTTAAAAATCTTATTTTTGTCTGTTCCTCTTCACATCTTCTTTAGTTGTTTTATTTTTTTGAAGAGCGATATATTTCCTCCTTTTAATCTCCTTCATTGCATCTCTAGTATTAGTTATTAATGATGCAAGATATTCACAACTCTATACACCTTCCAATACTTCCTCATTGATATATGTATGTTATTCATTCATTCATTTGCATGTCCCTTGGGAAACTTTGCCTCCCAAACAGCACTCCTGTAGGCCTCTCGGTTGTGAGCAAGATGGCCTACTGCTGATGCATACATTTGCAGATTATTTGTTTTAACAGTTGTTATCAATTTAGTTTTCTTTGCGTTAAGATAAAGGTTTTGCTCTTCAATTTTCTTACGGTGTGACAAGGTTAATTATTCATTATTTTTTGTGTTGTAGACAGTAATACTCTGTCATCAGCATATCTAATCTCTGGTATGTCATAACCTCCAATTTTTATGGCATCGCAATGCTCTTTGCCTGAATCTTCTCTCATATTCCCAATATATTTTCAGTATAAAAGTTAAATAAGTAAGGCGACTGTATGCTTCATTGATGGACCGCTTGTTTTATGTCAAACTAAGTTGTTTCTTCACCATTTATTTTACTGCTGCCTGTTGATCTAGATACAGCAGTGATATTAATTGTATCTTGTGTATTGGAAATTCAATTTTTTCATATTTTTCTCTAAGTTTATTCTTTAATTAGTTCTGAATTTATTCTGTCAGATCCTGCAGCTTTGTTGTTTTTCAGCTGTTCTTCAACTATCACTGTCAGGTTATTCAATAATGCAACTGTTTCTGTGAGCTGTAATTGAGTAACAGGGTTTTTATAGTTTATAAATTGTACAAAATATTCTTTCCACATCTCACATATTTTCTAAATCAGGAAGGCGGTACTTTAGTTCTAACCTAGTTATCTTTGATCCAGAATGGAGAATACTATTATTTAACTTTAGCTCAGTCATCTTTCATCCAAGATGAAGACTACTCTACTTCAACTTTATAATACTGTGCTTTGACTTGAGCTGTCATCTTTGATCCAGAATGTGGAAATAATGTAATTTGACCTGAGCTGTCATCCTTGCTGTACTTTGACTTGAGCCATCATCACTGATCCAGAATGTGGAAAATCATGTACTTTGACCTGAGATGTCACCTTAGATCCAGAATGTGGTAATACTGAACTTTGACCTTAGCTGTCATCATTGATCCAGAATGTGGCGATACTGTACTTTGACTTCAGCTGTTACCTCTGATCCAGAATATGGAAATACTGTACTTTGTCTTTATCTGTCATCGTTGGTCCAAAATATGGTGATACTGTTCTTTCACTCTAACCCTGACACTTTTTATCCTTCATGTGGTAATAATGTTCTTTCATTGTAACCCATACATCTTTGATCTAGAATGTCACAATATTGTTCTTTCACTCTAATTCAGTAATACTAGACCCAGAAAATGAGAATATTCTTCTTTCCCTCTAACCCAGTAATACTAGATCCAGAATGTGAGAATATTTTTCTTTCCCTCTAATCTGCTACTCTTGGATCCAGGATGTGAGAATACTGTTCTTTCCCTCTAACCAAGTATTATTAGTTCCAGTATTTGAGAATACTGTTCTTTATCTCCAAACCAGTAATATTAGATGTAGAATGTGAGAATACTGTTCATTCCCTTTAACCCAGTAATATTAGATCCAGAATGTGAGAATATTTTCTTTCCCTTTAATCCTGTAATATTTTCTCCAGAATATGAGAACTCTGTTCTTTCATTGTAACCCAGTCATCTTAGATCCAGAATGTTAGAATAATGATTTTTTACTCTAACCCAGTAATATTAGATCCAGAATGTGAGAATACTTTTCTTTCACTCTAACCCAAGAATATTAGATTTAGAATGTTGGAATACTTTTCTTTCCTTCTAACCCAGAAATATTAGCTCCAGAATATGTGAATACTGTTCTCACCATCTAAATCAGTAATATTAGATAAAAAGTGTGGGAATACTTTTCCTTCCCTCTAACCCAGTAATATTAGATCCAGAATGTGAAAATACTTTTCTTTCCCTCTCACCCAGTAATATTAGATACAGAATGTGAGAATATTTTTCTTTCCTTCTAACCCAGTAATATTAGATACAGAATATGTGAATACTGTTCTTTCCCTCTAACCCAGTAATATTAGATCCAGAATGTGAGAATTTGTTTTTTCTTTCCCTCTAACTCTGTAATATTAGATCCAGAATGTGAGAATAGTATTCTCTCCTTCTAATCTGTTAATCTTAGATCCAGAATGTGAGGATACTTTTCTTTCCCTTTAGCCAAGTAATATTAGATCTAGAATGTTAGAATACTGTTCTTTCCCTCTAACCCATTAATATTAGATCTAGGAAGTGAGAAAACTTTTCTTTCCATCTTACACAAAAACTATTAGCTCTGGAATATGCGAATACTGTTCTTGCCTTCTGACCTATTAATATTAGATCCAGTATGTGAGAATACTTTTCTTCAGTCTAACCCATTAATATTAGATACAGATTGTGAGAATACATATCTTTCCCTCTAACTCAGTAATATTACATCCAGAATGTGGTAATACTTTTCTTTCCCTCTAACCCAGTAATACTAGATCCAGAATATGGGAATACTGTTCTTTCCCTCTAACCCAGTAATATTAGATCCAGAATGTGGAAATACTTTTCTTTCCTTCTAACCCAGCAATATTAGATCCAGAATGTGATAACACTTTTCTTTCTCTCTAACCCAGTAATATTAGCTCAAGAATATGCGAGTAATGTTCTCGGTTCTAACCCATTAATATTAGATCCAAAATGTGGGAATGCTTTTCTTTACCTTTAACAAATTAATATTAGATCCAGAATGTGAGAATACTGTTCTTTCCATATAAACCAGTAATATTAGACGCAGAATGTGGTAATACTTTTCTTTCGTTCAAACTCAGTAATATTAGATCCAGAATATGAGAATAATGTTCTTTCCCTCTAACATTTTAATCTTAGACCCAGAATGTGGGAATACCTTGCTTTCCCTCTAATGCAGTAATAATAGATCCATAATGTGAGAATACTTTTCTTTCCCTTAATACAGTATTACTAGTTCCAGAATGTGGGAATACTTTCCTTTTCATATATCCCTGTAATATTACATCCATAATGTGAGAATACTTTTTTCTCTAACCCAGAAATATTATATACAGATTGTGAGAATATATTTCTTTCTCTCTAGCTCATTAATCTCTCTCTCTCTCTCTGAACCTTAAGTGCCCAGGGCACATGGGGCTTCCGCAAGGGTTTTCCACAAATGCCTGTCTTTCGCCTTTTTTTCTGCTCTTGCCCAGGTAAGCCCTCTATTGCTCAACATCCTTTCTGTTGTTCTTCTCCATGTCTCTTTTGGTCTACCCTTACTTCTGCTCCCCTGTGGTGTCCATCTTAGTGCTATTTTTGGTAGTGAGTTGTCAGTCATTCGGAGCACATGTCCCAACCATCGCCAGCGTCTTTCCTCAATAATTGTTGTCAGTGGTTTCATCTGCATTTCTGCCAATAAGATGTTATTTCTTATGGTGTTTGGCCAAAATATTTTTTTAATTCTACGTAAACATTTAGTCTGGAAAGAATTCAACTTGTTTTCTATGGTTTTGGTGATTTTCCAGCATTCACTTCAATAGAGTAGTACACTTAGAACATTACTCTTAAAAGCTCATTAATATTAGATCCAAATTGTGAGAATACTTTTCCTTCCATCTGACCATTTAATATTAGATCCTGAATGTGAGAATACTGTTCTTTCCATCTAAACCACTAATATTAGATCCTAATGTAAGAATACTGTTCTTTTCCTCTAACCCAGTAATATTAGATCCAGAATGTGGTAATACTTTTCTTTCTCTCTAACCCAGTAATATTAGATCCAGAATATGTGAATGCTGTTCTGTCCCTCTAACCCAGTAATATTAGATCCAGAATGTGATAACACTTTTCATTCTCTATAAGTCAAAAATATTAGCTCAAGAATATGCGAATAATGTTCTGAATCTAACCCAGTAATATTAGATCCAAAATGTGGGAATACTTTTCTTTCCATCTAAACCACTAATATTAGATCCTAATGTGAGAATACTGTTATTTTCCTCTAACCCAGTAATATTAGATCCAGAATGTGATAACACTTTTTTTTCTCTATAACCCAAAAATATTAGCTCAAGAATATGCAAATAATGTTCTGAATCTAACCCAGTAATATTAGATCCAAAATGTGGGAATACTTTTCTTTCCCTCTAACTATGTAATATTTGATACAAAATGTGAGTATAATGTTTTTTCCCTTTAACCTAGTAATATTAGTTTCAGAATATGGGAATAATTTTCTTTCCCTCTAACCCATTAATATCAGAAACAGAATGTGAGAATACTTTTCTTTCACTCTAACCCAGTGATAATAGAACCAGAATATGGCAATACTTTTCTTTCCCTCTAACCCAGTAATATTAGAACAAGAATGTGGGAATAGTGATTTTTACCTCTAATCTATTTATATTAGATCCAGAATTTGTGGATACTTTTCTTTCCCTTTAATACAGTAATATTAGATTCAGAATGTTATAATATTGTTCTTTCCCTCTAACCCGGGAATATTAGATCCAGAAAGTGAAAATACATTTCTTTCATGCAACCCAGTAATATTAGCTCCAGAATGTCAGAATCATTTCTTTTTCTCTCTAACCTAGTAATATTAGATCCATAATGTGAGAATACTTTTCTTTCCCTCTAACCCAGTAATATTAGATACAGAATGTGAGAATACTTTTCTTTCCCTCTAACACAGTAATAGTAGATACAGAATGTGAGAATACTTTTCATTCCCTCTAGCCCAGTAATATTAGATCCAGAATATGGGAATAATGTTCTTTCCCTCTAACATATTAATCTTATACCCAGATTGTGGGAATACTTTGCTTTCCCTCTAATTCAGTAATAATTGATCATGAATATGAGAATACTTTTAATTCAATTAATACAGTATTACTAGTTCAAGAATGTGGGAATACTTTCCTTTTCATCTAACCCAGTAGTATTAGATCCACAATGTGAATATAATTTTTTTTTCCCTTTAACCAATTAATATTAGATCCAGGATGTGGAAATACTTTTCTTTACCTCTAACGCAGTAATAATAAATATAGAATGTGAGAATACTTTTCTTTCTCTTAATCCAATACTACTAGATCCACAATACTGTAATACTTTCCTTTCCATCTTACCCAGTAATATTAGATCCAGGATGTGAGAATACTTTTCTTTCCCTCTAACCCATTACTATTAGAAACAGAATGTGAGAATACTTTTCTTTCCATCTAAACCAGTAATATTAGATCAAGAATGTGATAATTCTTTCCCTCTGACCTAGTAATATTAGATCAAGAATGTGGTAATACTTTTCTTTCCCTCTATCCCATTAATATTAGCTCCAGAATATGGGAATACTATTCTTTTCTTATAACCCAGTAATATTAGATCCAGTATTTAGGAATGCATTTCTTTCCCTCTAACACAGTAATATTAGATCCAGAATGTGAGAATACTTTTCTTTCCCTCTAACCCAGTAATGTTAGATCCAGAATATGGGAATACTATTCTTTCACTCTAACCCAGTAACATTAGATTCAGTATGTGGGAATACTTTTCTTTCCCTCTAACGCAGTATTATTAGATCCAGAATGTGAGAATACTTTTCTTTCCCTCTAAACCAGGAATATTAGACCCAGAACGTGGGAATACTTTTCTTTCACTCTAACCCATTATTCTTAGATCCAGAATGTGAGAATACTTTTCTTTCCATCTAATCCTGTAATATTAGCTCCAGAATATGAGAACACTGTTCTTCCATTATAAGGCAGTCATTTTAGATTTAGAATGTGAGAATAATTTTCTTTCAGTCTAACCCAGTAATATTAGATTCAGAATATGAGAATACTTTGCTTTCACTCTAATCCAGTAATATTAGATCTTGATGTAATAATACGTTTCTTTCTCTCTAACCCAGCAATATTAGATCCAGAATGTGAGAACACTTTTCTTTCCTTCTAACCCAGCAATATTAGCTCCAGAATATGCGAATACTGTTCTCGCCCTCTAACCCAGTAATATTAGATCCAGAATGTAAGATTACTTTTCTTTCATCTAACCCAGTAATAGCAGGTCTAAAATATGAGAATATTTTTCTTTCCCTCTAACCCAGTAATAGTAGCTCCAGAGTATGAGAATACTGTTCTCGCAATCGAACCCAGTAATATTAGATCCAGAATGTGGGAATACTTTTCTTTCCTTCTAACCCAGTAATATTAGATCCAGAATGTGGTAATACTTTTCTTTCCCTCTAACGCAGTAATTTTAGATCAAGAATGTTAGAATAATTTTCTTTCCCTCTAACCCAGTAATCTTAGATCCAGGATGTGAGAATACTGTTCTTTACTCTAGGCCAGGAGTCACTTTACCGCATCAGTAACAAAGCTAGACCCTTTACCGTTGACAGCCAGTCTTGTCTTCTCTTGTCTTGTCTTCTCTTGTCTTATCTTCTCTTGTCTTATCTTCTCTTGTCTTGTCTTATCTTGTCTTGTCTTATCTTCTCTTGTCTTGTCTTATCTTCTCTTGTCTTGTCTTCTCTTGTCTTGTCTTGTCTTATCTTCTTTGTCTTATCTTCTCTTGTCTTGTCTTGTCTTTTCTTTTCTTGTCTTATCTTCTCTTGTCTTCTCTTTTCTTCTCTTGTCTCGTCTTCTCTTGTCTTGTATTTTCTTCTCTTGTCTTGTCTTTTCTTCTCTTGTCTTTTCTTCTCTTGTCTTGTCTTCTCTTGTGTTTTCTTCTCTTGTCTTATCTTCTCTTGTCTTGTCTTGTCGTGTCTTCTCTTGTCTTGTCTTCTCTTGCCTTTTATCTCCCCGTAACTATGATCTCGTCTTCTTTGCAGCCGATGCTATGAAGATGTTGAGGCACAGCTTCGTATCTGCCTGGGAGCGGGTTGTAGCAGATATTTGTTCCAGTCCCGAAGTACAGCTAAAAAGCGAGGGTTGTAATGCTTCTTTAGCAACTCCACCGCTTGGAGACTTTGGTGATCCCTGCCCTGGTAGTCAGGCTAAGCCTGTTATTGGGGGTAGGGATAGAGAGGTGGGACAGGGTCTTGATAAGCTATGGTTCACCAGCCCTAACTCAGGCATGTCAGCTTTGGGACATTGTGTCAAAATGGACAGCTTCTTCGGCCAAGTTTATAGCTTGGTATGAATTATATTGCAAAACTGTGTAAATATAGTTCATATCAAGAATAAGGGCATGAATATAGTTCACATCAAGAATAAGGGCATGAATATAGTTCACATCAAGAATATGGCATGAATATAGTTCACATCAATAATAACGGCATGAATATAGTTCACATCAAGAATACGGACGTGAATATAGTTCACATCAAGAATAAGGGCATAAATATAGTTCACATAAAGAATAAGGGCATGAATATAGTTCACATCAATAATACGGCATGAATATAGTTCACATCATTTATAAGGGCATGGATATAGTTCACATCAATCAAAAGGGCTTGAATATAGTACACATCAAGAATAAGGGCATGAATATTGTTCACAGAATAAGGGCATGAACATAGTTCACATAAAGAATAAACGCATGGGTATAGTTCACATCAAGAATAATGTCATGAATATAGTTCACATCAAGAGTAACGGCATGAATATATTTTACATCAATAATAAGGGCTTGAATAGTCACATCAAGAATAAGGGCATGAATATAGTTCAAATCAATAATAACGGTATGAATATAGTTCACATAAAAAAATAAGTTCATTAATATAGTTCACATCAAGAATTAGTTTTGAATATAGTTCACATCAAGAATAAGGGGATGAATATAGTTCA
>CM019698.1:46452761-46498654 GCA_009760885.1 Achatina immaculata
GCACCTCCCTGGTATCAGTAACAGAGCTAGACTCTTTTCAGTTTACAGCTTGTCTTGTCTTATCTTTTCTTGTCTTTTCTTGTTTTCTCTTGTCTTGTCTTCTCTTGTCTTGTCTTCTCTTGCCTTTTATCTGCCTGTAACTATGAGCTTGTCTTCTTTGCAGCCGATGCTATGAAATTGTTGAGGCACAGCTTCGTATCTGCCTGGGAGCGGGTTGTAGCAGATATTTGTTCCAGTCCCGGAGTACAGCTAAAAATCTGGGGGTTGTAATGCTTCTTTAGCAGACTCCACCGCTTGGAGACTTTGGCGATCCCTGCCCTGGTAGTTAGGCTAAGCCTGTTATTGGGGGTAGGGATAGAGAGGTGGGACAGGGTCTTGATAAGATATGGTTCGCCAGCCCTAACTCAGACATGCCAGGTTTGGGTCAGTGTTTGTCAAAACGGACAGGTTCTTCGGCACATTTTATAGCTTGGTATAAACTATATTGCAAAACGGTGTAAATATAGTTCACATCAAAAATAACGGCATGAATATAGTTCACATCAAGAATAACGGCATGAATATAGTTCACATCAAAAAAGAACCACACGAGCATAGTCCACACAAAGGAGAACTGTGTAAACATACGAGGGGAAGTCATTAAGTAAAACGCAAATGCTTGTTACAAAAAAAAAAACAAAACTAAACGCGATAGTAATTTGAAAACTTTTAATTTTTGAACCTACATTATTCCCCTATTTCTCAACGTAATCGCCACCAATATTGATACATCTGTCCCATCGTGTAGTCAGTGATGCATTACCCATATCGTAAAAGTCGGGAGTCCGATTTCTGAACCATTATTTTTACTTCTGTTTCCACCTCTTCGTCACTCGAGAAACTTCTCCCGCCAGGGTGGTTTTTCAATGGACCAAACAAGTGAAAATCACTTGAAGCTAAGTCAGAACTGTAGGGTGGATGTTCAAGAACTTCCCAATCAAATGGGTAATGTTCTCTCGGGTTAACCGAGCCGTATGTGGTCTGGCATTGTCATGAAGGAGAAGCACACCTCTAGTCAGCAGACCAGGACGTTTTGTTAGAATTGCATCCCGTAGCATTGACAGAACTTCACAGTATGGTACAGAATTCACACTGTAACCGTTACTCGTCTATCAGCTCTGATAATCTTACTCATACGCTACATAGTTGCTTCTGTTGCACTCTGAACAGGACGGCCAAGTCGAACTTTGTCAACAATTTCGGTGCGTCCCTGAGAAAATTTTTTTTACCCAATTAAAGACCGCTTTACGTGATAAACACTTTTCAGCATAAACTGTAATCATGTCTTTATGAATGTCTTCAGCTGAATGTTCTTTAGACCACAAAAATCGCAATACACCTCTTTGTTCTTCTTTGGTACACACTAACAGGTGGGTAGCCATTTTCTTATTGCTTTGCCCATGCCCACGTAATTCCCGGCGCCCCTTACATACAACTATTATAAAGTTGGATGATGGTACTATCTAACGATATATTTAAATACTACCTACTAACTGTCAATGATGAAATATTTCAATTTGCGAGTTACTTAGTGACTTCCCCTCGTAGTTCACGCTCATATCAAAGAGAGTATTATGAACATAGTTCACACAATAAAAAACACATTTCACATCATGAATAACAGAATGAATATAATTCACACCAAAGAGAGCATTATGAACATAATCCATAAAAATCAAGAACGGTATGAAAACATAATTCATATCATGAATAATAGCGTGAATATAATTCACACGAAGAAGAAAGGTATGAACATATTTCACACAACTACGAACAATATAAATATAATACGCACCAAACACAGTGTTATATGTACAGCACACACACAGAACAGTTATACTCACGTCAGTAGATTCAGACAGCGAATGAGGAAAGCTTCAGAGAATGTACAGAGACTATTGGTAACAGCCTTTCTATTTATAGTTTTTTCATGGATCCCGCTGAGACAGACAATAAAAGAAACTAATCTAATTATCATCTGTTGACTGAATTATTTGGCTCAGAACAACTCAAACGTCTTGTTCAGATGTTCATACTTGGATAAAAAAAACAACAGACACATGTGTTTTGTATCAAAGAACCAAGACTTTGTTTAGCTGGTTAATGTATGTATGATTGACGATATCACATTCAGCAGAATAACATAAAGATACAAATAATATCCACGATACAGAGGCGTAACTATGTAGAGACAGGTGGGCCACCCAGTGGATGTACAGTTTGGAGACGACAATAATTTTCATGTGAAAATACTACATTTCTGCTTTATATGAAATGCAACTATTCTACAATTTCAAAATGCGCTTGATTATAATTCCCCTTAAGCACAATCAATCTTATTTACTGCCTTAGTTTGGGCAATATGAGGTGGTATCTGAAGGTTCTCAGATTGTACTCGGCGAGTCTTTCAACCTCATCAAAGGATTTTATGCCTGTTAATTTGGACTCTCTTAACAATGTCCTCTTCAGAGTTTCAAGCGGTCTGCCTCTTTTTCTTTTGGCCTCTTGTGTTCCACTTGATAGCTTGTTTTGGGTTTCTCTGATTATTTCTTCTCATCAAGTGACCAACATATGTCCATCTCCTTTTCCTGATCACCCATGAGACTGGTTGTTGTTCAGTCATCTGTCTTATCTCTGTATTGTTCTTGAATTCGTTCCACATGATGAAGAATATTTTCCGTAGGCATTTGTTTTCAAAAGAGTTTAATTTTTTTTTTCTATTTCTTTAGTTGTTTTCCAGCTTTCACATGCATAAATGAGGGTGGATATTACATTTGAATTGAATAGTCTTATCTTGGTTTTTGTGCTTACAACTTTTGAGTTCCATATGTTCTCAAGATTCTTGAAGATTGATGCTGCTTTTGCAATATCATGAATAATAGCATGCATATAATTCACTAGAAGAAGAAAGGTATGAACATATTTCACACAAATGAGAACAATATAAATATAATTCACACCAACACAGTGTTACCTGTACAGCACACACACAGAACAGTTATACTCACGTCAGCAGATTCAGACAGCGAGTGAGGAAATCTTCAGAGACTGTACAGAGACTATTGGTAACAGGCTCTCTATTTATAATTTTTTATGGATCCCGCTGAGACAGAAAATAAAAGAACCAAATCAAATTATCATCTGTTGACTGAATTATTTGGGTCAGAACAACTCAAACGTCTTGTTTAGCTGTTCATACTTGGATAAAAAAAACAACAGATATATGTGTTTTGTAACAGAACAACCAAGACTGGTTAATGTATGTATGATTGACGATATCACATCCTGCGGAATAATACAAAGATACAAATAGTATCCACGATCCAGAAGCGTAAACAGGTAGAGACAGGTGGGCCACCCAGTGGATGTACATTTTGGAGGGGACAATAATTTTCATGTGAAAATACTTCATTTCTTCTTTGCATGAAAAGCAACTATTCTACAATTTCAAAATACGCTAGATTATATTTCCATTTAAGCACAATCAATCTTATTTACTGCTTTAGTTTGGACTATATGAGGTGGTATCTGAAGGTTCTCGTATTGTACTCGCCGTGACTGTACCGTTCGACAATATGCCATGCATTTTGATAATCATTACTCTCAAGGGTGCTTAGATAGCTTGTCACGAGACATTCTAATGGGCCAGTCGGTCATTTATTTGCATGTCCCTTGTGGAACTTTGCAATCCTAACAGCCCTCCTGTAGACCTCTCGGTTGTAAGCAAGATGTCCTACTGCTGATGCGTCTATTCGCGGATCATCAACGATGTTTTACAGCCATCTTCACCTTGGTCTTCCTCTCTTTCTCTTTCCCATTATGTACCATTCCAAAATTGTCTTCTCTAAATTCTCATGACGTTTGATGTGTCCAAAATATTTAAATTTTCTCTCTTTAATTCTTAATGGTGTGCTTACTAGTAATATAAGTTTTCACTGTTTAACTCTGTTTCTAATGGGTACATGGGCTAAATTTCTGCTCGAGGTTTAGTGACCCTGAGTCAGGACCGCTCTGAGATCGTTACGACGGCTGACAAACTCCAACAACGTGCCTGCAGCACATTTTGCCTGACTCTCGGCAAATCTGATACCAAGATCCTCAGAATACTTCTTCAATATTCTGGCTGACATTGTTTAGGCCGAACACAGGTTTGAGATTGACACGTGCTTTTCAAGAATGATCAGATATCAGTTAAAGATGACAAGTGTTCGAGGTGATCAGCCAGCAAAAAGCTAGAACATGTGAAAAACATTGTGAAGCCATACTAGAGGAACATTTACCGAACAATCCGTCAGCTCTCTCATATGAAGACTGGCAGGAGAGCTCACAGGCAACCTGAACATGAATGGATTTCTTTTGAAAGTCCCCCCCCCTTGCTCTTAACACATATCAGAAGCCACTGCGTCTTGAAGTGTGCCTTTCCTAAGACGGCTAATGACAATCAAACTTTCATCTCTAGGATCATCATGGACGGTAAGAATTAGGTTCACTTTGTCTCTTGTGACTTTTCCTTATTTTTATAACTGAAACTGACGGTGAAGTGGCGCAGCGTAAAAACTGTAGATGAAATATAAACATATTAACGGTTCGTTAAATATAAATATATAAACGGTTGATGAAATATAAACATATAAACGGTTGATGAAATATAAACATATAAACGGTTGATGACATATACACATATAAACGGTTTATGAAATATAAACATATAAACGGTTTATGAAATATAAACATATAAATGGTTTATGAATTATAAGCATAGAAACCGTATTTGAAATATAAACATATTATACGGTTGATGAAATATAAACATATAACGGTTAATGAATTATAAACATATAAACAGTTTATGAAATATAAACATATAAACGGTTGATGAAATATTAACATATAAACAGTTGATGAAATATAAACATGGAGACGGTAGATAAAATATAATCATAGAAACGGTAGATGAAATATAATCATAGAAATCGTAGATAAAATATAATCATCGAAATCGAAGATAAAATATAAACATAGAAACCGTAGACGAAATATAAACATGAAACCGTTGATGAAACATAAACATGAAACCGTTGATGAAATGTAAACATACAAACCGTAAATGAAATATAAACATAGAAACCGTAAATGAAATATAAACATAGAAACCGTAGATGAATTATAAACATAGAAACACTAGATGAGATATAAACATAGAAATACTAGATGAAATATAAGAATAGAAACGGTAAATGAAATGAATCGTACGCGTTTTTGGACGACATTCGGGAAAGGGACTTCAGTGGTGCTTATGAGAGGTGGAAGAAATGCTAGGATCGCTGTGTACGATCCAAGCTGTTTGTTACTAAATAGATGTTGACCAACTTTAAATAAGGTAAGCCCAGAGGTCTGTTTCTAAGGAGATGTTGACCAACTTTAAATAAGGTAAGCCCAGAGGTCTGTTTCTAAGGAGATGTTGACCAACTTTAAATAAGGTAAGCCCAGAGGTCTGTTTCTAAATAGATGTTGACCAACTTTAAATAAGGTAAGCCCAGAGGTCTGTTTCTAAGGAGATGTTGACCAACTTTAAATAAGGTAAGCCCAGAGGTCTGTTTCTAAGGAGATGTTGACCAACTTTAAATAAGGTAAGCCCAGAGGTCTGTTTCTAAATAGATGTTGACCAACTTTAAATAAGGTAAGCCCAGAGGTCTGTTTCTAAATAGATGTTGACCAACTTTAAATAAGTAAGCCTACAGTTCTTTTAGGACTGAGAACTTTATGATATTAGCTCATAGGCTTTTCTTGTAAAGCTTCTTCTTCTTCTTCTTCTTCTCTGTTCTCGCCTCAGACATTAATATATTATTGTCTGGACATATTGCGGAGTATTTTTCAGATCATGTTTTGCACCCCAAAATCTGTCTTGTAGCGCGACAATTCTGCGGTGTCTTTGTGGTTTGTTCTGGACGAGAGAGTTGCAGCTTCGGATTGTTAGATGGTTGGTTGTGCTGGCTAGTCCATTGCTTTATTGTACTGGCTAGTCCATTGCTTTCTTGTACTGGCTAGTCCATTGCTTTCTTGTACTGGCTAGTCCATTGCTTTCTTGTACTGGCTAGTCCATTGCTTTCTTGTACTGGCTAGTCCATTGCTTTCTTGTACTGGTGCTGATTTTAGTTTAGACTTAACTGTTGGAGACAGTTTGTTGATGTGGTTGTTTGCTACCATATTTGGCAAGGTTGTCAGCTTCTTCGTTTCTCAATAGACCACACTGTGATAGGATGCACTGGGCTATATATGTCCTTTCCTTTGAGAGTGTGCACAATATTTGCATTGTGTCTCTTCTTTCTAGGTGTTATTCGGGTGATAGCAGACTTTGTCTGAGAAACTTGCTGTCGATAAGGAAGACGATGTAACTGCAAGTCTAAGATGTTGTGCTAACTAGTCAGGCAGCTTCTAAGAGTTATAGTATTGCAGGGATAGAGTTTTAGGGATAGCAGGAGAGATAAGTTAGGAAAAGGAAATGACAGGTATATGTTGTATTTTGTTAATGCCACAATTGTTCTGTTTTCGTGCCTTCTTTAGCAACTTTGTTAGCGTCTTTATTTTCTGCAACAACACAATGCGCATGATTTCACTGTAATGTCAGTTCGTTGGTAAGTGACAGCTGGTTCAGTTATTCCGTCACTTTCTTGGTCAGCTGGTCTCTTGATCCATCTTGGATGGTTTGGATAATTGATCTGGAGTCACATAGGAAGACCATGTTTGTGTTCTTGACTCTTTGTTCCTGCAGCGTCTTCGTGGATTCTAGAATAGCTTGTGCTTGTGCTCTATAGTTTGTTGATGTTTCTCCACTACCAAATGATTTATCTTTTCTTTAGGCATTTTGCATCAGTTTTAGGGACTCTGCTCCTCCATTTCTATCTGTTCCTTTTCATGATCTGTCAATAAAGACAAGCGTCCATTGTGGTCTGGAGTAGAGGTACTTGGGTGATCTAGAAATACATTGTTTGAAAGTAACAAATGATATAACTTTGCGTTATAATTAACGTTTACGCGAATAAATCACTATTCAATATTGCCAAGATTACAACTTACGAACTGGTCAGTGTCAGATAAAGTCTGACACTTATCTCTCGTATTCTGAGATAAAATGCCGACTTGTTTATACAACCATTTAGTTAATCTCCATGTTCTGAAATTAAAATGTTACCTTAAGACCATTCTAATGAAAAAAAAAACACATCGGGAAAGACAACGAAAAGAACAAAAATATAAAATGGTCGGATAAGAGACCGGACATGATTGAGTGAAAGCATTGAAAGAAACAGGTACGACTTCACACGTATTAAATAAAAATGTATTGTGTAGGCTAGTAGACAATGTATGATCGCCCTACTACCCACAAAGAATGAACAGTTGACAATTCATGTTTTGCTCTCTACGTGTAGTCAGCAGCACATATTAAAATACATGGTTTCTATGTTAACACAGAGAATATGATACTGGAGAATGGGATATACCTACTACCTACATATATTGTGATAGAGAACAATGGGTGCTTTAGCTACTACCCATGGAAAATGCAACAGTGAATGATTGGTGGTTTACCTACTACTCACAGAGAATGTGACTGTGGAGAAAGGGTGGTTACATTTCATTACTTCCCCATGTTTTACCATCACCATAACAGAACAAGCAAACTTTTGTTTTACTGGACATGCTGCAGCAGTACACAACAGCCTGTTACTAGATGACGCTAGGTGAGAGTAGAAGCGTGTTTTGATTTTTACTCCTAGAGAAAGATACACCTCTGACATTACAGTCTCGTTCACAAGCAAATCAATGAAGTTGACAATATATTTCATGTATACAGTGCAGATAATGTGACCTTGGCCATTTCTCCCAAGATATCAATCAATAAATCAATCAAGTGTCGTGCCGCGTAGCGTAGACGATCATTTCTCTCCACATGTCCCTGTCTTTAGATTTGATTATGAGATCCGCCGGTGACTTTCTTCCTAGCCACACTGACAGCCCATCCAGTAACTTCTCTCTATGTCTTTCTCTGTCTCTTCTTCCCTCAGTTTTTCCAGTTGCCACACTGTGTTCCTATTTTTCTCTTCTCAGAAAGTGTTCTACAAATCTCACTTGTCTGCCTCTGATCTTTGCTGTAATTCACATTTTAACTCCAGCCTCTCTTAAGACTTTTCCTTTGGTTTTATTGGTTGTCCGTGGTACTTTCAGCATCCTTCTTATGAACCGCATTTTCATGGCATCCATTTCTCGCTGTACTCTCTTATCATGGACCATGCTTCACGTCCACAAAACAAAATTGGCTCGATGTAACATTTAAGTATTCAGAATCCCCAAAATATAGCTGAACTTAACATTGACAAGATATTTCTGTACTCAATGTCATAACGACAAAAATAATTTCCTACATGAGTAGACGTGTCTTATATCAAATCGTTACTGACGTGACCTGAAGTTTCTACTTCAGGAGAATTGTTCCCAGTTTTTATACAACTTAACTCACACAAATCTGCTCCTTCAGTAGAGACTTCAGAACTGATCTTGGACGAGGGAAGGTGGGGTAAGGCTCTGGGTCATGACTCCTAGAATTGTTGTGCTGCTCCTGGCTCCCATGTGAGAAAGTACAGTAAGGCGTCTGATATGTATCACTGTCATCCTCTGTTTACAGCGATGCCTGTTCTTTACAGTACGTTATGTTTTCTCTCTGTCTCTGGTCTATCTCTTTGTGTTGCCCGCCTGTCTCTTGTCCGCCTCTTTATGTTTTCTACTTGTCCTCTGCACGTTGCCTTGCATTTTATGTTTCCTGGCGTTCTTTGTCTGTCTTCTTATGTTTACTGCCTGTCTCATTTTGGTTTTCAAAATGATGTGGCAAATCTCTCAAACCATCATGTTTCATGATGTGGTAGATCTCTCAAACAATTATGTCTCTTGATGTGGTAACTCTCTCAAACCATTATGTCTCATGATGTGGTAACTCTCTCAAACCATTATGTCTCTTGATGTGGTAACTCTCTCAAACAATTATATCTCTTGATGTGGTAACTCTCTCAAACCATTATGTCTCATGATGTGGTAACTCTCTCAAACCATTATGTCTCATGATGTGGTAAATATCTCAAACAATTATGTCTCATGATGTGGTAGACCATTCAAAACATTATCTCTTGATGTGGCAGACCTCCCAAAATCACTATGTCTCTTGATGTCGCAGGAGTATTTCATTTTTCTAAATCTAGTGCTGTTTATAAGCTAGTTTTCAGGTTGATTGTGTAGATGTGGGGAGTGGAGGACTTTCACACTGGCTTACACAATTTTCTCTTTCGAGCCCTGCCTGTATTCGATCACTGTATTTGGTGTAGTACAGTACAGTAGACCACAGCTATTTTCTTTACAGCTATTTTCTCTATGGGCCCTGCCTGTAAACAGTGTCACTGTATTGATGCAATACAGTACAGTAGACTACAGATGTTTTCTTTACAGCTATTTTCTCTATGGGCCCTGCCTGTAAACAGTGTCACTGTATTGATGCAATACAGTACAGTAGACTATAGATGTTTTCTCGCGGGGTTCTGCCTCTACACGTGTCACTGTTCTCTGTACTGTATAATACAGTAGACTACAGATGTTTTCTATGACAGAAAAAGAACCTGGGCACTTGGAGGAATAGTAGTGTACCTCTTTCCTTCCTTCCTTCCTTCCTTTTTTCCTTCCTTCCTTCCTACCTTCCTTCCTTCCTTCCTTCCTTCCTTCCTTCCTTCCTTCCTTCCTTCGTAGTATACAAACTATGGGGTCTGGACCACTTTGGTTCTGCACTTTGGGATCCCAGCCTCCTTTCCGATATACATGCACACACAACAGGAAGCTGGCGGGCCCCCAACCCAAGTACACAGAAAGGTGGAAGCTCCCAAATATTTTTTAGAAACATTTGTCATAAATATAGAGTTTTCTGTTTCTTCTATAAGAGTAAATGTTTCTTGGACATTAAAAATGGTCCTCTAACAACGGCCTGAGAACCCTTGAGTGGAAAAAGATCAAGGGCGTTTTGTCCACCATTTTCTGCCTGAATCGAAACGGTTGACTATTTGTAGCTGTCGAGTGGGCGTTCTATGTTAGCAATATCGTCTGTGTCATCGAACATTAGTTTTTTTCTGTTATCTCTTTAGTGTTCTTGCAGATCTCACGAGAAAAACAACATATGTTACCATATAAAGTTGAGTTATCTTGCTCCGCAGGATCGCCATATGTGCCTTCTTGTACATCCCATTCCTTTGTTATTTCTTTTAGAACAATGGAACAGAATTCTATTTCGGGATCTACAGACAAAGCAAAGATCGAAGCGTTATATGTCACAGTGACATAAGAACGTATACATGAAACATACAAGATAAAGTAATACTAGATATTGCTCTGAACCTTAAGTGCTCAGGGAACATGGGGCTTTCACAAGGATTTTTCACAAATGCCTATCCTTTGCCTTTTTTCTCCTCTTGCCAAGGTGAGCCCTATATTGCTCAACATCCTCTCTGTTGTTCTTCTCCATGTCTCTTTTGGTCTACCCTTACTTCTGTTCCCTTGTGGTGTCTATCCCAGTGCTATTTTTGGTAGTGAGTTGTCAGTCACTCGGAGCACATGTCCCAACCATCACCAGCGACTTTCCTCAATAATTGCTGTCAGCGGCTCCATCTGCATTTCTGCCAAAAAGATGTTATTTCTTATGGTGTTTGGCCAACATATTTTTCTAATTCTTCCTAAACGTTTAGTCTGGAAAGAATTCAACTTGTTTTCTATGGTTTTGTGATTTTCCGGCATTCCATAGAGTAGTACACTTAGAACATTATTCTTAAATATCCTGATTTTCGTATTCATGCTTAGTTTTTTTTAGATTTCCATATAGTCTGCAGCATTGCAAAAGCCTGGTTTGCTGTTGATGTCCTCTGTGCTGTCTCCGCTTGTTTTGCTGTTGATGTCCTCTGTGATGTCTCGATTTTCTACTACTCTACTGCCAAGGTATACAAATTCGTTGACCTCCTCCACTAACTTGCTATCTGCTCTGAGTACATTTCTGTTGTTCACATTTTGCTTCATTAACTGTGTCTTTCCTAACTTGATCTTTAGTCTTATGTTGCTTACGTTCTAAGTTAGCTTGTTTATTGTATCCCCCGCCCCCCCCCCCCCCGTGGTACCCGGGATCTGCAAAGAATAGGACCACTGTACTCTACCACGCATGATCGTAAAAGGCGACTAAGAAGGGTTCGGCATAGGGCCAGCAACCCTATCTGTTAGGGAAAAACTATCAGACTGCTACAGAAACAGAAGCAACGGAAAATACTAGATATAATTAAATAAAATTGTCTCTTTATAAAATGAAACAAAAAGAGAAGACACCCACACAGAAATGTTTCCTGTATATTTCTCCTCCACCTTCTTCTGAACAAAAGCTGAACAGAGACGATGTAATAACATGAAGCAATAAAGCCATGCATAAATCAGGTAACAGATTGTGATAGAGTCTTCGCTGTCTACACAGGACAACTGAGTTTGTATGTGAGACAATATTGTAATCTTTATGTCTGATATTCTAAATTCATAGAGAGGAAACTATCTTTACAGCCTGTGTTAATAGTAATATCTTCAACAAATTCTGACTTACTCAGTATCTGTAGAGAATCAAATATCTAATTCCTTGTGTATGTGTAAATAAAGTTATCTATAACTATTTGTGTATCTGTAGATACTGCTATCTCTAACACTCTGTCTATATGTAGATAATGTTATATCTAACTCTTTGTGTATCCTTAGTTTTTTTTCTGTTATCTCTTTAGTGTTCTTGTAGATCTCACGAGAAAAACAACATATGTTACCATATAAAGTTGAATTATCTTGGTCCGCAGGGTCGCCATATGTGCCTTCTTGTACATCCCATTCCTTTGTTATCTCTTGTAGAACAATGGAAAAGAATTATATTTCGGGATCTACAGACAAAGCAAAGATCGAAGCGTTATATGTCACAGTGACACAAGAACGTATACATGAAACAGACAAGATAAAGTAATACTAGATATCGCTCTCAACCTTAAGTGCCCAGTGAACATGGGGCTTTCACAAGGATTTTTCACAAATGCCTATCCTTTGCCTTTTTTCTGCTCTTGCCAAGGTGAGCCCTATATTGCTCACCATCCTCTCTGTTGTTCTTCTCCATGTCTCTTTTGGTCTACCCTTACTTCTTTTCCCCTGTGGTGTCTATCCCAGTGATATTTTTGGTAATGAGTTGTCAGTCATTCTGAGCACATGTTCCAAACATCGCCAGCGTCTTTCCTCAATAATTGCTGTCTGTGGCTCCATCTGCATTTCTGCCAAAAAGATGTTATTTCTTATGGTGCTTGGCCAAAATACGTTTCTAATTCTTCCTAAACGTTTATTCTGGAAATAATTCAGCTTGTTTTCTATGGTTTTGTGATTTTCCAGCATTCCATAAAGTAGTACACATAACATTACTCTTAAATATCCTGATTTTCGGATTCATGCTTAGTTTTTTAAGATTTTCATACAGTCTGCAGCATTGCAAAAGCCTGGTTTGCTGTTGATGTCATCTGTGCTGTCTCCGCTTGGTTTGCTGTTGATGTCCTCTGTGATGTCTCGATTTTCTACTACTCTACTGCCAAGGTATACAAATTCGTTGACCTCCTCCACTAACTTGCTATCTGCTCTGAGTACATTTCTGTTGTTCACATTTTGCTTCATTAACTGTGTCTTTCCTAACTTGATCTTTAGTCTTATGTTGCTTACGTTCTAAGTTAGCTTGTTTATTGTATCCCCCCCCCCCCCCCCCCCCGTGGTACCCTGGATTTGCAAAGAATAGGACCACTGTACTCTACCACGCATGATCGTAAAAGGCGACTAAGAAGGGTTCGGCATAGGGCCAGCAACCCTATCTGTTAGGGAAAAACTATCAGACTGCTACAGAAACAGAAGCAACGGAAAATACTAGATATAATTAAATAAAATTGTCTCTTTATAAAATGAAACAAAAAGAGAAGACACCCACACAGAAATGTTTCCTGTATATTTCTCCTCCACCTTCTTCTGAACAAAAGCTGAACAGAGACGATGTAATAACATGAAGCAATAAAGCCATGCATAAATCAGGTAACAGATTGTGATAGAGTCTTCGCTGTCTACACAGGACAACTGAGTTTGTATGTGAGACAATATTGTAATCTTTATGTCTGATATTCTAAATTCATAGAGAGGAAACTATCTTTACAGCCTGTGTTAATAGTAATATCTTCAACAAATTCTGACTTACTCAGTATCTGTAGAGAATCAAATATCTAATTCCTTGTGTATGTGTAAATAAAGTTATCTATAACTATTTGTGTATCTGTAGATACTGCTATCTCTAACACTCTGTCTATCTGTAGATAATGTTATATCTAACTCTTTGTGTATCCTTAGATATTACTATCTCTAATTTGTTGTCTGTTTGCTGAGAATTTTATATTTATTTCTTTGTGTATCGTTAGATAACCTTATCTCTAACTCTGTGTGTATCTGCAGATAATCACACCTCCAGCGTTTATTGTTTCTGTAGATAATCATATCCATACCTGTGTGTATATGTGAAGATAATCATAACACTACCCTTATGTATATGTGAAGATAATCATAACACTACCCTTATGTATATGTGAAGATAATCATAACACTACCCTTATGTATATGTGAAGATAATCATAACACTACCCTTATGTATATGTGAAGATAATCATAACACTACCCTTATGTATATGTGAAGATAATCATAACCCTACCCTTATGTATATGTGAAGATAATCATAACACTACCCTTATGTATATGTGAAGATAATCATAACACTACCCTTATGTATATGTGAAGATAATCATAACACTACCCTTATGTATATGTGAAGATAATCATAACACTACCCTTATGTATATGTGAAGATAATCATAACCCTACCCTTATGTATATGTGAAGATAATCATAACACTACCCTTATGTATATGTGAAGATAATCATAACACTACCCTTATGTATATGTGAAGATAATCATAACACTACCCTTATGTATATGTGAAGATAATCATAACCCTACCCTTATGTATATGTGAAGATAATCATAACCCTACCCCTATGTATATGTGAAGATAATCATAACACTACCCTTATGTATATGTGAAGATAATCATAACCCTACCCTTATGTATATGTGAAGATAATCATAACCCTACCCCTATGTATATGTGAAGATAATCATAACCCTACCCCTATGTATATGTGAAGATAATCATAACCCTACCCTTATGTATATGTGAAGATAATCATAACACTACCCTTATGTATATGTGAAGATAATCATAACACTACCCTTATGTATATGTGAAGATAATCATAACACTACCCTTATGTATATGTGAAGATAATCATAACACTACCCTTATGTATATGTGAAGATAATCATAACCCTACCCTTATGTATATGTGAAGATAATCATAACCCTACCCTTATGTATATGTGAAGATAATCATAATCCTACCCCTAAGTATATGTGAAAATAATCATATCTCTGTCTTGCCGTAATGGCACATTCAATCTCCGAAGACAATTTTGATGTAAATAGATATTAACTAAATACTACATTGAACCTTTCCTAATCTATGAAATAGAATAATGAACACTGAACTGATCGATACAAAGATCACAGAGACATGGTTTCTTGCAAGAATGTTAAGAGTTCAAAGGTTCAGAATGCAGACTCTGTCTTCACTGCATTCCGGACAACCACATATATGCTCCGACGCACGCCACAGAATCCATCCAAGATTACGTTTGCTGGTAGTTGATTGTAGCCTGCTGTGCCAGGGCAACCTCCGTACTCACCGGGAGATGGGGGAGGGTGGGAGGTCCCCACACCGGTTATCACGTGACGTTTGTATGACATTGTACATAATACAACCACACACTCAACAGGTCTACCATATGGGTGTGGTCTAGAACCTCTGCTGTGTACTTGGGTTGGGAGGGCCCCATGGGTGTGGTCTAGAACCTCTGCTGTGTACTTGGGTTGGGAGGGCCCCATGGGTGTGGTCTAGAACCTCTGCTGTGTATTTGGGTTGGGAGGGCCCCATGGGTGTGGTCTAGAACCTCTACTATGTACTTGGGTTTGGAGGGCCCTTGGGTGTGGTCTAGAACCTCTGCTGTGTACTAGGGCTGGGAGAGCCCCATGGGTGTGGTCTAGAACCTCTGCTGTGTACTGGAGCTGGGAGAGCCCCATGGGTGTGGTCTAGAACCTCTGCTGTGTACTTGGGCTGGGGGCCCGCCAGCTTCCCATTGTGCTTGCATGTATGTGGGAAAGGAGGCTGAGGTCCCAATTTTCCGAAGCAAAAGTGATCCAGACCTCACAGTCTTTATACTACTAAGGAAGGAAGGAAGGAAGGAAGGAAGGAAGGAAGGAAGGAACATTCCTATTCCCCCAGTCTGCTGTAATGTACTGTACCTAATACTCTGATACTGTGTACAGGTATGGCCCACAAGATAAAACAGCTTTAGCCTTGATGTACTGTACTGTACCAAAAACAGTGACATAGATTACAAACATCTGTAGCCTACTGTACTGTAGTGTACAAAATACTGTGACACTATGTACATGTAGGGCCCATATGAGAAAACAGCTGTAATCTTTTTCAGTTTGTACTGTACCAAATACAGTAACAAAGTCATTATGCAGAGGCTTAGGAGAAAATATCTGTAGTCTACTGTAGATATAGTACCACATAGAGTGACACTTGTACATGCAGGGGGCCTAAGGAAAAACACTTGTAGTCTACTTTACTGTACTGTACCACTTACAGAAACACCTTTCATATGCAGGGGCCACAAGAGAAAACAGATGTAGTCTACTGTACTGTACTATACCAAATATAATTACACCGTGTACAGGGAGGGGCCCCAAGAGAAAACATTTACAGACTACTGCAGGCACTGTACTAAATACAGTGACACCGTGTACGTGTAGGGCTCCCAGGAGAAAACAGGTGAAGTCTTCTGTGCTCTACACTATTAAATACTGTAACAGTGTGTACAGGCAGGGCCCCAAATGAAAACAGGTGTAGTCTCTTGTGATTTACTGCGCAAAATACCGTGATACCGAGTACAGGCAGGGCCCCCCAAAGACAACAGCTGTAATCTACTCTATCGTACTGTACCAAATACAGTGATACAAATATAGGAAGGGCCCCCTAAACACAACAGTTGTAATCTACTGAATCGTACTGTACCAAATACAGTGATACCGAGTACAGGCAGGGCCCCCCAAAGACAACAGCTATAATCTACTGTATCGTACTGTACCAAATACAGTGATACCGAGTACAAGCAGGGCCCCCCAAAGACAACAGCTGTAATCTACTGTATCGTACTGTACCAAGTACAGTGAAACCGAGTACAGGCCGAGCCCCCCCCCCCCCCAAGACAACAGCTGTAATCTACTGTATCGTACTGTACCAAATACAGTGAAACCGTGTACAGACAGCCCCCCTCCCCAAGACAATAGCTGTAATCTACTGTATCGTACTGTACCAAATACAGTGAAACCGTGTACAGACAGCCCCCCTCCCCAAGACAATAGCTGTAATCTACTGTATCATACTGTATCAAATAAGGTGAAACCATGTACAGACAGCCCCCCTCCCCAAGACAATAGCTGTAATCTACTGTATCATACTGTATCAAATAAGGTGAAACCATGTACAGGCAGCCCCCCTCCCCAAGACAATAGCTGTAATCTACTGTATCATACTGTATCAAATAAGGTGAAACCATGTACAGGCAGCCCCCCTCCCCAAGACAATAGCTGTAATCTACTGTATCGTACTGTATCAAATAAGGTGAAACCATGTACAGGCAGCCCCCCTCCCCAAGACAATAGCTGTAATCTACTGTATCGTACTGTATCAAATAAGGTGAAACCATGTACAGGCAGCCCCCCTCCCCAAGACAATAGCTGTAATCTACTGTATCGTACTGTATCAAATAAGGTGAAACCATGTACAGGCAGCCCCCCTCCCCAAGACAACAGCTGTAATCTACTGTATCGTACTGTACCATATACAAAGAAACAGTGTACAGGCAGGGATCCCAAGAGGAAAAAGCTAGTCTACTGTACTGTTCCAGTTATAGGAACACCGTCTATGTGCAGGGGCTTCTTAGACAACAGCTGTAGTTTACTATAGTGTACTGTAACAAATACAGTGACACCGTGTAGAGGCTGGGCTCTAAGATAAAACAGCTGATGTCTACTGTACATTACTGTACCAAAAGCAGTGACACTATTTTCGTGCAGAGCACCCACGAGAAACAGCTGTAGTATACTGTAATGTACTGTACTGTACCAATAACAGTGACACTGTGTACATCCTGGATCACAAGAGACAACAGTTGTAGCCTGATGTACTCTATTGTACCAAATACAGTGACATCGTGTACAGGCAGTGGCCCCAAGAGGAAACAGCCGTAGTCTGCTGTACTGTGCTGTATCAAATAAAGTGACACCGTGTGGAGGCAGGGTCTCCAAAAGAAAACAGCTTTAGTCTAGTGTACTGTGCTGTGCTACACCAAATAAAGTGGCCAAATACAGGAAGGGTCCGAAAGAGAAAATTGTGTAAGCCAGTGTAAATGTCATTCACTTCTCACTGCCAATCCACTTCTACGCTATCAATTTGAAAACTAGCTTGTAAACAGCAACATATTTAGAACGATAAAACATCATGCAACATCAAGAGACACAATGGGTTGGAGAGATCTACCACACAAAGAGACATAACGATTTGAGAGGTCTACAACATCAGGATACATTATGGTTTGTGAGGTCTACCACATCAAGACACATAATGGTTTGAGAGGTCTAACACATCAAGAGACATAATGGTTTGTGAGGTCTACCACATCAAGAGACATAATGGTTTGGAGAGGTCTACCAGATCAAGAGACATAATGGTTTGAGAGGTCTAACACATCAAGAGACATAATGGTTTATAGAGGTCTACCATATCAAGATATATAATGGTTTGGGGAAGTCTAACACATCAAGAGATATAATGGTTTGTGAGGTGTACCACATCAAGAGACATAATGGTTGGAGAGATCTACCACACAAAGAGACATATCGATTTGAGAGATTTACAACATCAAGATACATTATGGTTTGGAGAGGTGTACCACATCAAGAGACATAATGGTTTGTGAGGTCTACCACACAAAGAGACATAACGATTTGAGAGGTCTACAACATCAAGACACATAATGGTTTGTGAGGTATACCACATCAAGAGACATAATGGTTTGTGAGGTCTACCACATCAAGAGACATAATGGTTTGGGGAAGTCTAAAATATCAAGAGACATAATGGTTTGTGAGGTCTACCACATTAAGACACATAATGGTTTGTGAGGTCTACCACATCAAGAGACATAATGGTTTGTGAGGTCTACCACATCAAGACACATAATGGTTTGTGAGGTCTACCACATCAAGAGACATAATGGTTTGGGGAAGTCTAACACATCAAGAGACATAATGGTTTGTGAGGTCTACCACATCAAGACACACTATGGTTTGAGGGGTCTACCATATCAAGAGACATAATGGTTTGTGAGGTCTACTACATCAAGAGACATAATGGTTTGGGGAAGTCTAACACATCAAGAGACATAATGGTTGGAGAGGTCTACCACACAAAGAGACATAATGATTTGAGAGATTTACAACATCAAGATACATTATGGTTTGTGAGATCTACCACATCAAGAGACATAATGGTTTGTGAGGTATACCACATCAAGAGACATAATGGTTTGGAGAGGTCTACCACATTAAGAGATATAATGGTTTGGGGAAGTCTACCACATCAAGAGACATAATGGTTTGAGAGGTCTACCACACAAAGAGACATCATGGTTTGTGAGATCTACCACATCAAGAGACATAATGATTTGAAGAGGTCTACCACATCAAGAGACATAATGGTTAGTGAGGTCTACCACATCAAGAGACATAATGGTTTGGAGAGGTCTACCAGATCAAGAGACATAATGGTTTGGGGAAGTCTAACACATCACAAGACATAATGGTTTGGAGAGGTCTATCACATCAAAAGACATAATGGTTTGGAGAGGTCTACCAGATCAAGAGACATAATGGTTTGGGGAAGTCTAACACATCAAGAGACATAATGGTTTGTGAGGGCTACCACATCAAGAGACATAATGATTTAGAGAGGTCTACCACATCAAGAGACATAATGGTTTGGGGAAGTCTAACACATCAAGAGATATAATGGTTTGTGAGGTCTACCACATCAAAAGACATTATGGTTTGGAGAGATCTACCACATCATGAGACATAATGGTTTGGGGAAGTCTAACACATTAAGAGACATAATGGTTTTGGATAGATCTACCACATCAAGAGACATTATGGTTTATGGAAGTCTACCACATCAAGAGACATAATGGTTTGGAGAGGTTGATAGCAGAATGGGCAGTGCCCGGTAAAAAAGGAAAGGCCCGGGGGACTCAGCACGTGATGGACAATTTGAATATGGCATTGTGGTACACAATCTTCTCAATATGGCATACACGTAAGAGACAACGTTCTGGAAAAATACGTCGCATGACATGAAATGAGATTAGTGCATTATTAGTATAATGTATCAGTGATTTTAATTTATATTTTATCTTCGTTCTCTGTTTCTTTATCGTCCATGTCTTTGTATGATTAAAAGCTGTGCACTCGTTAAGTAACAAAAATGTTCCTACTTTTATGTTAAACAGTTTAACAACTTTATTCGTATTTCAGCTATTTCATCCCGTCGCTATTATTTTACAATACAAGAATAATGACATGTTGACCAGTGTATAAGTTTATAGCATACACAGATAAGACACGTAGTAGTATATGTAAGTCTTATTTACTACCAGATAGCTTTACCTTCATCTGGGTGAGAATATTATGTGGACTTTAAGCCGCCAATATTTTTATATAACACAAACAAACCCATGTCAGGTTAGAGACTACATCACTGCCTAGCGGTCAAGACCCATGTCAGGTAGAGACTACATAACTGGCTTATAGGGACGACATATATCAGGTTAGAGACTACAACACTGATTAGTGGTCAAGACCCATGTCAGTTTAGAGACTACAACACTGGCTAGTAGCCAAGCCGCATGTCAGGCTAGAGACTACAACACTGGCTAGTGATCAAGACCCATTTCAGGTTAGAGACTACAACACTAGCTAGTGATCAAGACCCATTTCAGGTTAGAGACTACAACACTGGCAAGTGGTCAAGACCCATTTCAGGCTGGAGACTATAACACTGGCTATTGGTAGAGACCCATGTCTGGTTAGAGACTACAACACTGGCTAGTGATCAAGAATTATTTCAGGTTAGAGACTACAACACTGGCTAGTGGTCAAGACCCATTTCAGGTTAAAGACTACAACACTAGATAGTGGTCAAGAACCATTTCAGGTTAGAGATTACAACACTGGCTAGTGAACAAGACCCATTTCAGGTTAGAGACTACAACACTGGATAGTGGTCAAGACCCATGTCAGGTTACCGACTACATAACAGTTGTGTAGCCAAGACTACTGTCAGGTTAAAGACTACAACACTGGGTAGTGGTCAAGACCCTTGTCAGGGTAGAGGCTACAAAACTGGCAAGTGGTCAAGATCCATGTCAGGTTAGATACTACAACACTGGCTAGTGGTCAAGACCCATGTCAGGTTAGAGACTACAACACTGGCTAATAGCTAAGACCCATGTCATGTTAGAGACTACAACACTGGCTATTAGCCAAGAACAATGTCGGGTTAGAGACTACAACAATGTCTATAGGTCAAGAATTATGTCATGTTAGAGACTACAACAATGTCTAGAGGTCAAGAATTATGTCATGTTAGAGACTACAACAATGTCTAGAGGTCAAGAATTATGTCATGTTAGAGACTACAACAATGTCTAGAGGTCAAGAATTATGTCATGTTATAGACTACAACGCTGGCTAGTGGTCAATACACATATCAGGTTAGAGACTACAACACTGGGAGTGTCAAGACTACTGTGAGGTTAGATACACAACATTGGCTAGTGATCAAGACCTATCTTAGACTACAACACTGGCTAGTGGTCAAGATCCATGTCAGGTTAGAGACTACAACAGTGGCTAGTAGCCAACATGCGTGTCCAGTTAGAGACTACAAAACTGGCTAGTGATCTAGACCCATGTCAGGTTGGAGATTACAAAACAGGCTAATGATCAAGACCCATGTCAGGTTAGAGATTGTAACACTGACTAGTGGTCAAGACCCATGTCATGTTAGAGACTATATCATTGGCTGGTGGTCAAGACCAATGTCAGGTTAGAGACTACAACACCGACTAGTAGCTAAGACACGTGTCAAGTAAACTACAACAGTTGGAAGTGGTCAAGACCCATGTCAGGTTAGAGACTACAAAACTGTTGTGGTTAAGACCCATTTCTGGTTAGAGATTACAACACTGCCAAGTAACCAATACACATGTTAGGTTAGAGATTACAACAATGAATAGTGATCAAGACCCATGTCAGGTTAGAGATTACAAAACTAACTAGTGATCATATTCCATGTCAGGTTAGAGACTACAACACTGGCTAGTGGACAAGACCCATGCCAGGTTAGAGACTACAACACTGGCTAGTGGACAAGACCCATGCCAGGTTAGAGACTACAACACTGGCTAGTGGACAAGACCCATGCCAGGTTAGAGACTACAACACTGGCTAGTGGACAAGACCCATGCCAGGTTAGAGACTACAACACTGGCTGGTGGACAAGACCCATGCCAGGTTAGAGACTACAACACTGGCTAGTGGACAAGACCCATGTCAGGTTAGAGACTACAACACTGGCTAGTGGATAAGACCCATGCCAGGTTAGAGACTACAACACTGGCTAGTGGACAAGACCCATGTCAGGTTAGAGACTACAACACTGGCTAGTTGACAAGACCCATGTCAGGTTAGAGACTACAACACTGACTAGTTGACAAGACCCATGTCAGGTTAGAGACTACAACACTGACTAGTTGACAAGACCCATGTCAGGTTAGAGACTACAACACTGACTAGTTGACAAGACCCATGTCAGGTTAGAGACTACAACACTGACTAGTTGACAAGACCCATGTCAGGTTAGAGACTACAACACTGACTAGTTGACAAGACCCATGTCAGGTTAGAGACTACAACACTGACTAATGGACAAGACCCATGCCAGGTTAGAGACTACAACATTGGCTAGTGGACAAGACTCATGCCAAGTTAGAGACTACAACATTGGCTAGTGGACAAGACTCATGCCAAGTTAGAGACTACAACATTGGCTAGTGGACAAGACCCATGCCAGGTTAGAGACTACAACATTGGCTAGTGGACAAGACTCATGCCAAGTTAGAGACTACAACACTGACTAGTTGACAAGACCCATGTCAGGTTAGAGACTAAAACATTGGCTAGTGGACAAGACTCATGCCAAGTTAGAGACTACAACACTGGCTAGTGGACAAGACCCATGCCAGGTTAGAGACTAAAACATTGGCTAGTGGTCAAGACTATGTCAGGTTAGAGACTACAACAATGGCTAGTAGACAACATGCATGTCCATTTAGAGACTACAAGATTGGCTAGTGGTCAAGACCAGTGTCAGGTTAGGGACTAAAAAACCGGCTAGTAGCCAAGACCCATGTCAAGTAGACTACAGCACTGGTTAGTGGTCAAGAGCCATGTCAGATTAGAGACTACAGAACAGGCTAGTGGTCAAGACCCATGTCTGATTAGAGATTAGAACACTTGCAAGTAGCCAAGACGCATGTCAAGTTAGAGAATAAAACATTGGCTAGTGATCAAGACCCATGTCAGGTTAGAGAATACACAAGTGGCTAGTGGTCAAAACCCATGTCTGGTTAGAGAATCCACACTGACCAATGGTCAAGACCTATGTCAGGTTAAAGACTACAACACTGGCTAGTGGTAAAGAACAATGTCAGATTAGAGACTACAACACTGGTTGTCAGCCAAGACCCATGTCAGGCTAAAGACTACAACACTTGAGAGTAGCCAAGAGTACTGTCAGGTTAGAAACTACAACACTTATTAGTGGTCAAGTCCCATGTCCTGTTAGAGACTACAACACTGGTTAGTAGCCAAGATGCTTGCCAGACTAGAGACTACAACACCTGCTAATGGTCAAGACCCATGTCAGGTTAGAGACTACAACACTCATTAGTAGCCAAGACCCATGTCAGGCTAGAGACTACAACACTGGCTAGTGGTCATGACATATGCCATGTTAGAGACTACAACAATGTTTAGTAGCCAAGAACCATATCAAGTTTGAGACTACAAAAATGTCTAGTAGCCAAGACCCATGACAGGTTAGAGATGACAACACTGGCTAGTGGTCAAGACTCATGTCTGGTTAAAGATTACAACACAGGCAAGTAGGCAAGATGAATGACAGATTAGAAAATACAACACTGGCTAGTGATCAAACCCATGTCAGGTTACAGACTACAACACTGGCTATTTTCTCCACTTTCTTTCCCTAGAATATAGTATCATTATGTTCTTAACCTTCTTTCCTCAGAATGTAGTAACATTATGTTCTCCACCTTCTTTCCTCAGAGTGTAGTTGCATTATGCTTCCCACTTTCTTTCCCCAGACTGTAGTAGCATTATGTTCTCCACCTTCTTTCCTTAGAAAGTAGTAGCATTATGTTATCCATCTTCTTTCTCTAGGATGTAGTAGCATTATGTTCTCCATCTTCTTTCCCTAGAATGTAGTAGCATTATTTTCTCCACTTTCTTTCCCTAGAATGTAGTAGCATTATTTTCTCCACTTTCTTTCCCTAGAATGTAGTAGCATTATTTTCTCCACTTTCTTTCCCTAGAATGTAGTAGCATTATTTTCTCCACTTTCTTTCCATAGAATGTAGTAGCATTATGTTCTCCACCTTCTTTCCCAAGATTATAGTAACATTATGTTCTCCATCTTCTTTCACTAGAATGTAGCAACATAATGTTCTCCACTTTCTCTCATTAGAATGTAGTAGCATTATGTTCCCCATTTTCTTTAAATAAATTGTAGGACCATTATGTTCTCCACCTTATTTCCCCAGAATGTAGTAGCATTATGTTCTTCACCGTCTTTCCTCAGAATGTAGTAGCATTATTTTCTCCACCTTCTTTCCCCAGAATGTAGTAGCATTATGTTTTCCACCTTCTTTCCCCAGAATGTACTAGCATTATGTTCTCCACCTTCTTTCCTCAGAATGTAGTAGCATTATGTTCCCTGGAGTGACGAAAGGCAGAATGTAAGATGGGCCTGCGTGGCACAATTCTTTACCCTTTAAAATTATAGATTATTCATTCATTCCTCAGAATGTAGTAGCATTATGTTCTCCACCTTCTTTCCCCAGAATGTAGTAGCATCATGTTTTCCACCTTCTTTCCCCAGAATGTAGTAGCATTATGTTCTCCACCTTCTTTCCCCAGAATGTAATAGCATTATGTTCTCCACCTTCTTTCCCCAGAATGTAGCAGCATTATGTTTTCCACATTTTTTCCCCAATATGTAGTAGCAGCATGTTCTCCACCTTCCTTCCACAGAATTTAGTAGCATTATGATTTCCAAATTCCTTTCCCCAGAATGTAGTAGCATTATGTTCTTCATGTTTCTTCCCCAAAATGTAGTATAATTATGTTCTCCAAGTTTCCTTCCTCAGAACTGTTATCCATGTTCCTTCCCCAGAATGTAGTAACATTATGTTCTCTAAGTTTCCTTCCCCAGAATGTAGTAACATTATGTTCTCTAAGTTTTCTTCCCCAGAATGTAGTAGCATTATGTTCTCTAAGTTTCCTTCCCCAGAATGTAGTAACATTATGTTCTCTAAGTTTCCTTCCCCAGAATGTAGTAACATTATGTTCTCTAAGTTTCCTTCCCCAGAATGTAGTAACATTATGTTCTCTAAGTTTCCTTCCCCAGAATTGTTCTCCATGTTTCTTTCCCAGAATGTAGTAGCATTATGTTCTCCAAGTTAAGATGATGAAACTTTCTGACTAGATTGTATAAAGAACAGATTCTACAGCAAGAAATGGCAACATACATTCATACAGGAAAATTTTCTTCAAAATAAAAGTGGACAACGTATTTTAAAAACAAATATTTGTTAAAGAAAGTTCTCAAACAACAAAAGTTTTTTCCTTCTCTTGGCTCATGTATTCTCTGAGTTCTGATAAGTTCCCTTTTGTATAATATAGGGACTATGAAAGTAACAGAATAAGTGCTCTGTCTGCTAAAGTGTTTTACATCTAGAAAAAATATTCTGGTCAGATTATCGGGATAAGAGAAAACAAAATCTAAATGCAGTATTTTCATGCGTTCTGTACTTGAAAGAAGAAAGACTGCTAGTAAATGAAACAATAGATAAGAAGGAGGTCTAATCAACAAAGAAAAATAACTGGTTATTATGATGATTATTTGCAGTTGTTAAACACTCAGTGTTTCAAGTTGTAGCCTACACTTCGTTACAGAGCGGGGGTATCATCTTCTTTTGTGAGTGTATGATTGTTACTTTGTTTCTTTACCGCTTTGTTTGTTTGCTTGCCTGTTTGTGTGTTTGTTTGTTTATTTGCTTGCTTATTTGTGTGTTTGCTTTGCATGTTTGTGCGTTTGTTTGCTTGTTTTCTTGTTTGTTTGCCTATGTGTTTGCTTGCCTGTTTGTACGTTTGTTTGTTTGCTTGTTTGTGTGTTTGTTTATGTGTTTGTTTGTGTGTTTGTTTGTGTGTGTGTTTGTTTGTTTGCTTATTTGTTTGTTTGTTTGCTTGCTTGTGTGTGCGTTTGTTTTCTATGCATGTTTGTTTGTTTGCGTTTGTTTGTTTGTGTGTTTGTTTGTTTGCTTGCCTGTTTATGTGTTTGTTTTGTTTGTTTGATTGAATGTTTGTGTGTTTGCTTGTGTACGTTTAGATTATATTTATTGATCTTGCTTGCCGACACCCATTCACTGTACGGTATATGCAAATGTTGTCAGATTGTATCGACAAGAGGCGGGACTATGACAGACAAAGATAAGAGCGAAGTCCACTGTATTTTTTCAGTGGGAGGAGTATGTTGTGATTAGCAAGAAAATAAAGCCGCAATTAGAACATCGTGACAGAATATAAATGAGAAGTTGACAGTTCGTCAATAACCTCGGCGAGATGGATCGATGGTAAGTCGGAACATGAGCATTCCAGTTAGGGACTAAAAATAACATCCCACAGAACCTTGTCAATCATAGTCTTTAAGATCAGCCCCTAATAGGGAGTCCGACGTTTAAGGGCCGATACAACTGCTTGAGAAGGGAAGGGAAGGTGGGAGGATGACGTGGTAGGGGTATAGAGAGACGAAGAGGGAAAAAAGTTCATTTCTTTAATTATTTCAGTGGGTGTATAGTTCCCTGCTATGTCATAGTTGCATTAAATCCAGACAACGTATAGAGCTCAAGTAATATTTGCATTAAATCCAGACGACGTATGTGTGTCATGCGGCATGTCCTTTCCAGAACGTTGTCCCTCTCAGTGCAGTCCCTAAAGCAATGCATTCTTGGGCAAGTTGACATCTCGAAATAACACATTCAGACTTTCCATGATGTCCAGAGATGAGATCGTACATTTTTCCCTTTGCCGGGCATTATGCCTTCTGCTATCAGTCTCAGCAATCCATTATATCTCTGTGCGTGGCCGATGTATCTCAATCTTTTTAACAGTGATGGTGCTTACAAGCCAGTTTTCTACGACACATAATCCCGTCAGTATAATTTTATTTCATTTTCTTCCACTTCACGATATTCTGAGTACCCTACTGCAACTATTCTCTTTCCTAGTGATTTAAGTGTCCATGTTCCGCATCCGTACGTTGACACCAGGAACATGTAAGCTCTTAGTCAACATACGAGCAGTGATTGATAAGATTGCGGCCCAAGGTACAAATACTTGAAACACACAGTTGATATTAGGTGCATTTGTAGATCAAGTTAATGAAATATTAAACACCAAATTTCAAGAAATTAACTTCAACCATTTTTTTTTACAGGCTACTGAACTGATAAGGGGTGGCAGAAATTGAGGAAATTGATACAATTTCTCATCGAGCAGTCATTCGCTACCTCTGCATCAAAGGCTTATCATCGAAGGAGATCCATGAGGATATGGTAGAGACTCTAGGGGAGAGTGCCCCTTCTTACAGCACAGTGAACAAATGGGCAGCTCAATTCAAACATGGAAGGTAGAGTCAGGAAGATGATAGCCACTCAGGAAGACCAATAATGGTAACCACCTATGAAACCACCGGAAGAATCCATGACATGATAATGGAGGATCGACTACTAACTGAGCGGTACACTGCTACTGAGATGGCCACCTCCCAAGAACGTGCCCATGCCATTATTCACAACGATCTTCAAATGATAAGGGTCTCTGCTCCATAGGTGCCGAAACTTCTTGGAGCTGATCACAAAGGACAACATCTCAGCATGTCCAAAAACAGTCTTTGCCATTTTTATGCAGCTCCTGAAAAGTTTCTTCAGCATGAGAAGAATTGATCTGGCAGGCCCGTCTTATATTCTGTTCTTCATCACTCCATTAATCTCACACACTCTGTTTAATATAAGTATACACATTATTCTATAAAGGTATTTAAGAATCAAAAGTGAAAGTATTACATTCACAAATATCAGATAATAAACTACGTGATAGGTAATTAATATAAAGACATACACATGCATACACAAACACACAAATACATCTTCACTGAAGTTTTCATAACATCACATTCTTAAACATTCGTTGAAATAATTTCTAACAAGATCTAACACGTTACATTTAGAACTATGTTCTTTTACAAAGAACCTGATGGCTTTCGAGTCATAGGATGAGAGTCATAGGACTTTGTCAGGGATCATGAGTTTAATGCGTGATCTAGATGATCCAGATGGTGAGTTGATCTCAGGATATTGACACGTCAGAGTGATAGCAACATAACATGTCAACCAGTAAATAGAGACATAACCAGGCGACAATGGTGTGAACAAACTGAGGAGATATATACCAAGGACAACAAGCACAGGAATAGATAGATAGATAGATAGATAGATAGATAGATAGATAGATAGATAGATAGATAAACTTCTCCCTTTCATCAAATGACAAACTCACTGCTCACTGGGATCCACTCACCTCCGTCCAGGCAGGTATTTAACCTAGCGTCTGACTTTGTAAAACTTCAATACCCATGCTCTCTATTACAAATATCTCTAGCCAAGCACATAATTTTTAGCAAAAATAAAACCATACACTCGAAAATAGAAAGCTACAGTACGGATAATTCCCATAATCAATAGTAAGCATAATACACTCTCCAGTTATCGTGTCATATCACCACACTAACATACGATACTAGTACTAAAATAAACCTGTCGTCCTCCTTTCTCTCCTTGTCTAATTCTCTCTCTCTCTCTCTTTTCTCCCTCTGTCTCTTTCTCTTTCTTCTATCTCTCGTCTCTCTCTCTTTCTCTATCACTCTTTCTCTCTCCTTCATTCTCTTTCTCTCACTCTCTTTCTCTCGTCTCTCTCTTTCTCACTTTCGCTCTCTATTTCTCTCTCTCTCTCTCTCTCACTCTCTCTCTCTCTTATTCACAAACATAGTTTTGTGATCTATTATGATCCCACGTTGTGTGATTTAAAAATCTCATGTGTGTGATGTTTGTGGTTGTCACCATGGGCCACATTTTTATGAGAAAAGTCTTTATCTGTTTCTTTTGACGAGAATTTTTACATTTCTAGGCTAAGACCAGGCTGTTTGTGATTAGTGTATCTCATACAGTTTGTCTTTAGCTTAATGCTGGGTGTTGGTGGCTAATGTATATCATATAGTTTGTATTTAACTTAAATTTTACCATTTCCTGTATCAGTAGTTACCAAACCTTTTCATACAGTGGCATTCTTGATAACGCAAATTTCTGTCACAACACATTTGTGTTCTTACTGCAGGACTTTGATCTGTTAACAATTTAGTTTTAGTATTTTCAAAACTGAAATAATGCACTGACTACATTAAAATTGTATGTATATAACACATTGAGAAATGAAAAGTATTAAGTTGTATTTTTCAAAGCCTTCCTTTCAGTGTGAAATGTGAGCCTGGCTGGAGACACAGATCTTTGACCATTTCATCTCGCTGTACTGGGACTAATAACTAAATTTCATGGGTTCTCTATCTGCAGGTATTTATCATAGAAATAAGCAAAAATATGCTGTAATTTGGACACAGATATATTTTTTACTCTTAAAAAGTTTGCAGCACACCCCTGTCTCTCTCTCGCAGCACACCTCTATCTCTCTCTCGCGGCACACCTCTATCTCTCTCTCGCAGCACAAATCTATCTCTCTCTCGCGGCACACCTCTATCTCTCTCTCGCAGCACACCTCTATCTCTCTCTCGCAGCACACCTCTATCTCTCTCTCTCGCGGCACACCTCTATCTCTCTCTCCCTCTCTCGCAGCACACCTCTATCTCTCTCTCGCAGGCACACCTCTATCTCTCTCTCCCTCTCTCGCAGCACACCTCTATCTCTCTCTCTCACAGCACACTTCTATCTCTCTCTCTCACAGCACACTTTTATCTCTCTCTCTCTCGCAGCACACCCCTGTCTCTCTCTCGCAGCACACCTCTATCTCTCTCTCGCGGCACACCTCTATCTCTCTCTCGCAGCACAAATCTATCTCTCTCTCGCGGCACACCTCTATCTCTCTCTCGCAGCACACCTCTATCTCTCTCTCGCAGCACACCTCTATCTCTCTCTCTCGCGGCACACCTCTATCTCTCTCCCTCTCTCGCAGCACACCTCTATCTCTCTCTCGCAGGCACACCTCTATCTCTCTCTCCCTCTCTCGCAGCACACCTCTATCTCTCTCTCTCACAGCACACTTCTATCTCTCTCTCTCACAGCACACTTTTATCTCTCTCTCTCGCAGCACACTTCTATCTCTCTCTCACAGCACACTTCTATCTCTCTCTCACAGCACACCTCTCTCTCTCTCTCTCTCACAGCACACTTCTATCTCTCTCTCTCACAGCACACTTTTATCTCTCTCTCTCTCGCAGCACACTTCTATCTCTCTCTCACAGCACACTTCTATCTCTCTCTCACAGCACACCTCTCTCTCTCTCTCTCTCTCTCTCTCTCACAGCACACTTCTATCTCTCTCTCACACCACACTTCTATCTCTCTCTCACAGCACACCTCTATCTCTCTCTCGCAGCACACTTCTATCTCTCTCTCACACCACACTTCTATCTCTCTCTCACAGCACACCTCTATCTCTCTCTCTCACAGCACACTTCTATCTCTCTCTCTCTCTCACAGCACACTTCTATCTCTATCTCTCTCTCACAGCACACCTCTATCTCTCTCTCACAGCACACTTCTATCTCTCTCTCTCACACCACACTTTTATCTCTCTCTCGCAGCACACTTCTATCTCTCTCTCACACCACACTTCTATCTCTCTCTCACAGCACACCTCTATCTCTCTCTCTCTCTCTCTCTCTCTCTCTCTCTCTCTCACAGCACACTTCTATCTCTCTCTTGCAGCACACCTCTATCTCTCTCTCTTGTATCACACCTCTATCTCTCTCTCTTTTAGCACACCTCTATCTCTCTTTCTTGTAGCACAATCTCTCTCTCTCTTGCAGCACACCTCTATCTCTCTCTCTCTCTCTCTCACAGCACACCTCTATCTCCCTCTTGCAGCACACCTCTAACTCTCTCTCGCACACCTCTATCTCTTTCTCACAGCACACCTCTATCTCTCTCTCACAGCATACCTCTATCTCTCTCTCACAGCACACCTCTATGTCTCCCTCTCACAGCACAGCACACGTGTCACAGAACACCATTTTAAAAACAGCGCTGATATCATTTACATTTCCTCTCAGTATTCAGAACTAAGGCCTGTGTTTTTTTTTTTTGTTCCAGTTTATTTGAGCTAACTCACAGATTCAGCTCAGCTTTTTCACTTGGTTCTACTGGTGCGTCAGCATTGGAAGTTTTCTGGGACTTGGGCTTGTGACATACATGGAACAGACACAGAGCTTTTTCTATGGATTCATTGCTTGTGCTGTAGCTCTCTTCTGTTCTGTGCTCATATTTGCAGCAGGTCAGTTTTATTTCTCCTAATAGTTTTTGTCTCAAGGATGTTTTCTGTGTTTTTTTTTTAATAAATAGTTCAGAATTGCTCTCCTATATCATAGGTTGTTCTTCTTCTTCCTCTTCTTCTTCTCCTCATCCTTCTTTTCCTCCTTGGAAGTGTGAGTGGCATGTTCCTTGCAGCTGATGCAGTGAATGTGTTGGGACACATATATCATGTCCAGTGATAAATGGGCTACACTGTGAGTACAGCTAAAAAGCAGGCAGATGCAGTTCTTCTTTATCAGACTCCACAGAGATTATAATGATTCCAGTTCCCCTTTTAGCCAGACTGCAGTCTGTTATCAGGGGTACCAACAGAGAAGTAATACAAGTTCTTGGTCAGCTGTGGCAACCCTGAAACACTAAGGTTTACCAACTGCTAAGTTGGAGACCCATTAACTAAACTATTAAAAAATGAGACCTATTAACTAAACTATTAAACACTGAGACCCATTAACTAAACTATTAAACACACTGAGACCCATTAACTAAACTATTAAACACTGAGACCCATTAACTAAACTATTAAACACTGAGACTCATTAAATAAACAATTAAACACTGAGACCTATTAACTAAACTATTAAACACTGAGACCTATTAACTAAACTATTAAACACTGAGACCTATTAACTAAACTGTTAAACACTGAGACCCACTGACTAAACTATTTGACACTGAGACCCATTGACTAAACTATAAAACACTGAGACCCATGAGTTTGTTTTCTCCTCATTACAATAATATATATTATGGTTATTTCTGTATTTATTTACAAGCAATGTAAATCTGTGCTTGCAAGACTTGCACATTAAATAGACAAATGAAACAGTGACTATAGATGTGATTTTAGAAAAAAGATGCATTTTATAACCTGGCAACCAGACATGGCACTGGGTCAACCCAGCCTCAAAATATGGTACCTGAGATTTCCCTACAAAGTAAAACAAAGGCAGCAGACACTGGCATCCCTAGCTCAAATGCCGTAGTTGCCTACAAGACACTAACATTTCACACCCTTATGGCATGCAGATGCTGCAAGACATTGAGACAGCCAGAAAAACTCAAAACTTAAGGCTGCAGAAAGCCCAAAACTTGTAAAATCATAAGTAAAAGACAACTAACATTTCTTGGACATGACATGACAAGATTTAAAGATGCCGGTGATCACTGAAGAACTAAAGGGAAAAAAATGGATGGAAAGAAAAAAATAGCTGTGCAGGCTGCCCAGCCAGGATAAGAAAGACAACATGTTGAAATAGAAAATATCAGAGGCTGTGCCAGGTGAAGAAATACAGTACAGCAACACTTAAATATGGTGACTTTGACTCATCAGTTCAAATGAGAATAGTTATTAAAGGTTATCATATAAGGAGGATTACTTGTAGACATGAAGAGCCCAAAGCCTCTCTGGAGAAGGTCAGAGATGACATGAAGAACCCAAAGCCTCTCTGGAGAAGGTCAGAGAAGACATGAAGAACCCAAACCTTCTCTGAAGAAGGTCAGAGATGACATGAAGAACCCAAACCTTTTCTGGAGAAGGTCAGAGATGACATGAAGAACCCAAAGCCTCTCTGGAGAAGGTCAGAGATGACAATAAGAATCTTAAAAAGGAAAAGCCCCTGGCTGCAGTGAAATAACAGCTGAAATGATACAAACAGTAGGAGAAAGTAGCCCTTACATTTATCATGCTCTTTGCTGTAAGAAAAGTGGAAGTTGGCCCAAGGACTGGAAATGCTCACTTTACATACCTCTGCTGAAGAAAGTCAATCTAAAAATGTGTATGAACTATAGAACTATCGAGCTTATAAGTCATGCAAGCAAGATATTGCTACATATTGTATTGAAAAGGATGGAGGGAAAATAGAACAATAAATACATGAAATACAGGTGGGTCTCAGACCAGGTAGAGGCACCAGAGGTCATATACTAAACATGAGGAACATCATAGAAAAGTGTAGAGAGTTTAATGTGGACCAGGTAGAGGCACTAGAGATCATATAATAAACATGAGTAACATCATAGAAAAGTGTAGAGAGTTTAATGTTTTGTAGGCTACTCCAAAGCTTTTGACTGTGTACAACATCAACAGTTATGGTCTATTATGAACAACATGCTTCATTGATTACACCAAGGCATTCAACAAGGTGAAACATAATGAAATTATTCAAATGCTTGAAGACATCAATATAGACGGCAACAACCTGAGAATTGTAAAACATCTATACTGGCAGCAAGAAGCAGCAGTTCGAGTTGAAAATAGAACTGGAAAATATCAACCTATAAAACAAGGGGTGTGACAAGGATTTGTACTATCTCCAGACCTTTTTTCTCTGTACAGTGAGAATATTCTAAGAATGATCATCACAGAACCAGGCATAAAAATTGGAGGATACAATATAACAACCTTCGGTATGCTGACGACACAGTACTGGAAGCTGAGAACCAAAAAGACCTGCATAATCTCTTGGATGAAGTCGCCAAAGAAAGTGAACAGAAAGGCCTTACTTTGAACATCAAAAAGACAGAGACTATGGTTATATCTAAGAAACAGAATCCACCAGCATGCAGTATAAAATTAAATGGAACTATTCTAAAGTAAATACAGAAATTCAAATACCTTGGAGCAGTAATAACTTCAGATGAGAAATGCAGAACAGAAATTAGGAACAGAATAGGCCAAGCAAAGACTGCATTTCAGAGAATGAGAAACATATTAACCAACACATCCTTATGAATGAATTTTAGAAAGAGTCCTAAAATGCTATATTGAACCTATCTTGTTATATGGAAGTGAATCATGGACAATAGGCAAGTCTGCACAAAAATCATTGGAAGCAGCAGAAATGTGGTTTATTAGAAGAATGTTGGGAATCTCCTGGACAGCAAAAATAACTAATGAAGAATGTATGAGAAGAGCTGGAGAGACAAAAAAACCTTGTCAAAAAGATAAGAGAGAGACAATGTATTTTCATAGGACATGTAATGAGAAGAGGGGGCATTGAAAATATTATAACAACAGGAAAAATAGAAGGAAGAAGATCAAGAGGAAGACCAAGAGAAATGACACTGGACAGTCTGACGGGATGGTGTGAGAGGAGATCACCAGCTGAACTGATGCCCTGCATGAAGGATCGCGTACTCTGGAGAAGCATAATAGCCAAGGCCATTCGGCACGGCACCTGATGATGATGATGATGGGTTTTCCCAATCAGTTGGTGCACCTCATTGTTAGACTACCAAGATCAGCAAGCAGCAGTGAGGGTAGATGACAAAACATCTGGTAGTTTGATGTACAAAAGGAGTAAGACAGGGACATATCCTTAGTCCATACCTATTTGACATCTGCTGTGAAAACATCATGAGGAATGTAAGAGATGAACAGGAAAGAGCAAAGTTTGACTTCTTCAACATTGGGGGCCACCAGATTCCAGAGATTAGATACACTGATGACACTGTCCTTCTATCAAACAGCTCAGAAGTACTGCAACAGTTGATTCTCTCCACCAAAAGACACACCAAAGCTCAGAACCTCTTTTTTCAACACCAACAAAACCAAAGTATTTTGATAACTGATAAAATGAGAAGAAAGCCCAAAATAACATTGGACCAACAGGAGCTTGGAAATGTAAATAAATCTGAATATCAAGGTCAGCCTCATCACCGGTGGCAACTGAGCTGTGGAAATCAAAAGAAGATTAGCAGTTGCATTACAGAAACTAGCACAAGTGAAGACCATGCGACAAGGTAACAATAAGAAAGCAAAGTTATCTTTACTAAGAGCTTACATATTCCCAGTGGCAACATATGGATGTGAAACACGGACACTAAACAAATCACTAGAAAATAGAATAACAGCATTTGAAGTGTTCAGAAGGCCACTTAGAATATCATGGATAGAATGAAATCAAATAAAGAGATACTAATGGCATTAGATGTTGCACAAGACTAGCTTGTTAACACTATGAAAATTAGAAAGCTGAGATACTTCAGCCACATCAAGAGACACAATAGCTTGGAGAGGTTGATAGTAGAAGGCAGTTCCCAGCAAAAGAGGTTGATAGTAGAAGGCAGTGCCCGTCAAAAGAGGTCGATAGTGGAAGGCAGTGCCTGGCATAAGAGATTGATAATAGAAGGCAATGCCCAGCAAAAAGGTTGATAGTAGAAGGCATAATGCTCACCAAAAGAGGTTGATAGTAGAAGGCAGTGCCCAGCAAAAGAGGTTGATAGTAGAAGGCAGTGCCCAGCAAAAGAGGTTGATAGTAGAAGGCAGTGCCCAGCAAAAGAGGTTGATAGTAGAAGGCAGTGCCTGGCAAAAGAGGTTGATAGTAGAAGGCAGTGCCTGACAAAAGAGGTTGATAGTAGAAGGCAGTGCCCAGCAAAAGAGGTTGATAGTAGAAGGCAGTGCCCGACAAAAGAGGTTGATAGTAGAAGGCAGTGCCCAGCAAAAGAGGTTGATAGTAGAAGGCAGTGCCCGGCAAAAGAGGTTGATAGTAGAAGGCAGTGCCCGACAAAAGAGGTTGATAGTAGAAGGCAGTGCCCAGCAAAAGAGGTTGATAGTAGAAGGCAGTGTGCTTGGCAAGAGAGAAGATGGGTGATCTTGCTGCAGCGGACTCATGACATCACAGCAAGACTGTATTACATTCAGGGAGGCTATCTATCTATCTATCTATCTATCTATGCCTCTGACCCCTCGTGGAGCATAGGCCGCCAACAAGAGCTTGCCAGGCAGTTTGGTCCTGGGCCACTCTAGGGAGGCTGTGAGAGGGACAGTATTCTGGAAAGGACATGTCACATGAATGAATGAACTTGTAGGCATATAGCAAAAATATCCACTATCTTCTTGATTGAAAGATTCTTTGTCATGTTCAAGAAAAGTTTGTTTTTTTTAAAAATTGTTTTTGTGCACAAGAAGGCCATTTTATATTAGCTAGCCACCAGATGGCAGTGGTTTTACAAATATTTTTAAGATAATTCATGATGCTTGTTAGAACAGACAGCATGTGAGGCAGTATAGCAGTATATTGAATGTTAGGATGTAAGATAGATAACTCATCTGAGAATTGGAACATTTGTATAAAATGAGTTATCTTCTAAAGTAATCAGCTGTTTGTGAGTATAGTCCATCTCCTTGTCTCGGGGTGCACGAGGGTCACGGATGGGGAATGATAGGAAAAAGGTCAGGTGAGAAAGAAATCATATGATTGAGGGACAGTTGTGTTTTGTGTATTGTCTGAGTTAGACGTAGATTAGGGTGTTATAAATGTTGTTTAGTGAAATAGATGTAGAATAGATTGTATTAGGTTGTTCTGATGGTGACAGTAGTCTGCCTGGAACTTATATCGTGGAGATGTCTAGTCTTGTGTCCATGGATTTTGTTGATGCCTTTGTCGTTCTCGTCATATCGTTCATTGACTCATCGTCACCCCATGCATCATTAAAGTCATTTCAACTGTAAAGTTGCTGCTTCTGTATTACTATTTCCACTGAGAGAGAATGAACCTGGGAGCAAGTAAGTCTGTGAAGTGAGTAACAAAACAGACGCAAAACAACGTAGAATAGTAATGTAAGAAAGAACATTATATTAAGAAATATACACAGAAATGAATAGCAATACATCTACAGTTTACATTCTACTCACAGAAGAGAAAATAGAATCACCCGAGAGTAACCTGCCTTAGCAGAACTATCTGACATCAGTCACAAAGAGGTAAGTTTGGGATGTAAAAATTATATTATTATTGAAACCTTGAAAATTTAATCATAAAAAGGATGGGAGAAGAAATGAAATTATAATTAATAATTAAAACTGTGTAAGATTTATACAAATTATACACTTTTTTTTCACAACATTGAATTCTTTTCTCACAGAAAGTCCCCAGAGTTCACCCATCTTCAAAAAATTGGTACCAGAGAAGTCTGGGAAGATAATTGAAACAGGCATGATACTGACCACATCACACTTTCATGTTCTGATGATCTTGGAAATGTGGACCAAGCACCACATCTCAAATATGCTGTAATGGCATGGAAACAAGTGTTTGATCTTTTTATCTCTTCATTTGTTTTGTAAAGACTTTTGTTTCCTAATAATTTTCATTATTCATTCATTCATTCATTTGCATATCCCTTGCAGCCATCTTCGTTTTGGTCTTCCTTTTTTTCTTTTTCCCATTATGTATCCTTTCAATACGGTCTTCTCTAAATTATCATGACGTTTAATGTGTCCAAAATATTTCACTTTTCTCTCTTTAATCCTCTTTACTAGCCAGCCTTCTTCAATATTAAGTTCTTGTAGTATAGATATATTTGTTCTGTTTTGTGTCCACGATATTTGGAGAACTCTTCTGTAGCATTTACATTCAACGGCATTTGTGTGTTTCTCAGCTATTTTGTTAAGTGTCCAGGTCTCACAGGCATATGTTGCGATGGGAAAGATGCATGCCTTAAAAATCTTATTTTTGTGGCTCTGTCTACTCTTCTCCACAGATTCTTTATTTGGTTTACTTTCTGAAGAGCGATAGATGTCCTCCTTTTAATTTCCCTCATTGTATCTCCATTATTAGTTAGTAGTGATCCAAGATATTCAAAACTCTACATTTCTTCCAGTTTTTCCTCATTGATACATATTTCAGTTGCCCTGTTTGTTTTGTCAGTTGTCATCACTTTTGTTTTCTTTGCATTAAGATAGAGGTTCTGCTCTTCGCTGTTCTTGTGGACTGACATAATTAGTTTTTCCATTCCTTTTTGTGATGTGGACAGTAATACTGTGTCATCAGCATATCTAATCTCTGGTATTTCATAACCTCCAATTGTTATGGCATCGTAATATTCTTTGTCTACATCTTCTCTAACATTCCTCATTATATTTTCAGTATACAAGTTAAATAAGTAGGGTGACAATATGCACCCCTGACAGACCCCTTGTTTTATGCCAAACCAAGTTGTTGTTTTACCATTTATTCTTACTGCTGCTTGTTGGTCTAGATACAGCAGTGATGTTAATTGTATCAAATGTGTTGGAAATCTCATTTTTTTCATTATTTCCCAAAGTTTCTGGTGTTGTACATAATCAAATGCCTTTGAGTAGTCTATAAAGGATAAATATAGATTCACATTAAACTCTCTGCATTTCTCTATTATTAATCTTATATTGAATATATGATCTCTTGATCCTCTTCCCTGCCTGAAACCAGCTTGGACTATATTGACTTCTTCTATTTTCTGTCGAAGTCTACCCATTATGATTTTTAACATAATTTTACTGGCATGACTAATCAGGGCAACAGTTCTGTAGTTTGTGCATAATTTCAGGTTACCCTTCTTTGGCAGTGGTATGAATACAGTTCTTTTCCATTCTTTTGGCCAAATACCTGAATGCCATATCTTTTTACATAGTGCATGATAGATTGTTGCACACTCCTTTCCTCCTGCTGTAATAAATTCAGCTTTTATCTCATCACATCCTGGTGATTTACCATTTTTCAGATTCTTTATTGCCCATAAAACTTCTTCTATTGTCAGTTCGGGTTCTTTCTCCTCCAATAACAATTCACACTGTTGACTTCTGCTTCCACAGTTGGTTGTTTCATATATTCTTTTGCAATATTCCTTCCATCTTTCTAGAATTTCCTCTGTCTCTGTCAGGGTATTCCCCATCTCATCACCATTTTTTCTTACTGCTGCCTATTTGTCTAGATACAGCGGTGATGTTAATTGTATAAAATGTGTTGGAAATCCCATTTTTTCCATTATTTCCCAAAGTTTCTGGTGTTTTACACAATCCAATGCCTTTGACTAGTCTATTAAAGATAAATATAGATTCAAATTAAACTCTCTCCATTTTTCTATTATTAATATAATATTCATCATAACATTTAGAGCCTGAATTTTGTTTCTTTAACAATGGATGTTTTACAATGGCGGCTTGTTGGACAATCAATCGACGTTTCCTAGCAAGCAGAAGAAAAATATTCCTCCATCTTGAACCGGAAACGGAAACTTGCTGTGAAGTGCCAGTACTAACCTATGGATGTGAGAGTTAGAGAACATCCCCAGCATTGGAAAAGAGACTAAATGCTTTTGAAAACAAATGCCTTTGAAGACTACTAAATATGTGTTGGCACAATTTCAGATCAGTTACATCAATAAGACAAGAAACTAAGCAAGACTAAATATCAAAGTTTATCAGAAGATGTCGCTGGAACTACATCGGCCATGTACTTAAAATGGATGAAAAACAACTCCCACACCAAGCATTTACGTGGTCATCAGAGGGTAAAAGAAAGAGAGGAAGTCCCAAAGACACACTAAGAAAAGTTATCACCAAGGAGTGTTCAACAATGCTCATCAGAAACACTGAAGATCTAAAGCAAGTAGCAAGGAACTGTCAGACATGGACAGCCTTGTCTTCTGCCCTATGTGACACTTTTGGCTCAAGAGGATCAAGTAATTAACTAATCATATATTGAATATGTGATCTCTTGTTCCTCTTCCTTTCCTGAACCCAGCTTAGACCATATTGACTTCTTCTTCTATTTTCTTTCGAAGTCTGCCCATTATGATTTTTAACAGAATTTTATTGGCATGACTAATCAGGGCAACATTTCTGTAGTTTGTGCATAATTTCAGCTTACCCTTTTTGGCAGTGGTATGAATATAGTTCTTTTCCATTCGTTTGGCCAAATGCCTGAATGCAATATCTTTTTACATAGTGCATGATATATTGTTGCACATTCCTTTCCTCCTGCTTAATAAGTTCAGCTTTTATCTCATCACATCCTGGTGATTTATCATTTTTCAGATTCTTTATTGCCATAAAACTTCTTCTATTGCCGATTTGGGTTCTTTCTCCTCCAATAATAATTCACACTGTTGATTTCTGCTTTCACAGTCAGTTGTTTCATACATTCCTCTGCAATATTCCTTCCATCTTTCTACAATTTTCTCTGTATCTGTTAGTGTATTCCCCATCTCGTTACAAATTACATTTAGCTTAGGCGTGACATTTCTCATCAATGTCTTCATTTCTTTAAACATTTCGCTATCTCTTCCACACTTCTGATGTCCTTCTATTCTTTCTGAACAATCTTGTATGTATTGTTTTTTTTTTTTGTCTTTTATGTTTCTTCATACTGCTTTTGTTAGTTAAAGATGTATATTCCTTTTTATTGTTGTTTGTCACTTTCCATTGCGTAATCATTTCTCAATTTGTTTTATCAGTTCTACTGTGCCTGCTGTGATCCACGCATTCTTTTGTTTTCTTTACTGGAAAAATGTCTTTAGCTGTTGTTATTGAGATATCTCTGGCCTGCATAGCCAGTTCATCTGGTGTCATCTCCTCCTAAACAGCCATCAGGATTTCAAAATGGTTCTTCACTTCTATACCGTATTGTTCTAGTATTTTTGTTAGTTCAAAGCGGATTGGTCTTGATCCCGTAACTGTCTTTTTTATCTTTATCTTTATGTCTGCTACTCATGGTCCGTATCACACTCAGCAACTGATAAAGTTTTCGCTGATGTTATACTTGATCTCCACTTTTTTGCACTAAAACGTAATCTGTTTGATTATTGGTTTCCAGTCAGGTGATGTCCAAATGTAAAGTCTTCTCGGACGTTGTTTAAAAAGTATGTTAGCGATCCTTAGCTCATTTTCCATTCAAAACGCCATTAGATTGTCACCTGCCTCATTTCTATGCCCTATGCTAAATTTCCCCATAACATATCTTTCGTCTTCTGCTCTTCCTGTACCAATCTTTGTATTAAAATCCCCCATTATTAATACAAAAGTAAAGGTTGCCTTAAAAGCATATAGTGATATATTGTTAGTGCCCATATTTTCCTTGACCTGTCAACAGACTAGAGGGTGGTATGGTCAGTATAATGCCTGACCGCCTTTCCTTCCTCAACTCCAGAAGAAGTCGGGTACCTATTTCTACAGCTGGATGACTGGTGTGCCTCCATTTTTAATACAATATCATTTTTCGTACCTGCACTATTGTCGTTTGCAGTGTGTTATAAAAGTCTTCTACTTCCTCTTCTTCTGCTACTGATATTGGTGCATATATATAGATGATTGTTACGTTTCTAAGAGTGCCTTAAGTCTGATTGTGAGGATTCTATCACTTAATGGATTACCTAGTTATGCTTTTGATGTTGATTTGATATTTTTTTTTTGGCAAAAGATACTGTATTGGCTTGTGTATTTTCAGGTACTTGATGTTTTCATAAATGTTGGAATCTTTAAATAGTCACAGTTTGATAATAAAAAAAAGTATGTTGAGCAGGGGCATCTACTCTATGGCAAATACCAGTAAAAAATTTGGGGTCAAGAACATACCTCAGTTCCTTGCAGGTTTCCCAAGAAACAGACTGTGTCACACTCACCTGGTGGTCATGGTTGGGATTGATGCCATCCTTTCTGCAGTGAAGCCTTTTGAGAAGTTTGCAATTTTGTTGGGAGAGTATCAGCCTGTCTTTATAGCAGCTGGGCACCACTGTCACCAGGATCTATCATTGTAGTCATTGTCATTGTCATCACAGGCTGACCAAGTTACATTAAAAAACAAGTTAAAATATGTACACCAGGCCATGACAAGTTTTCTAAGACTAATTAGTCACAGTTTTCTGTAACATTTTCTTATAAACAAGACTTTTCTTTTTATTTCTTTCAGCTTTCTAAGATTTTATGAAAAAAGGGAAGGAACTCATCTCACTAGAAATACAAATGAGTGTACAAAATTGAGAATCATCTCCATCAAACATGGCCACTGTTGCTGTGGTACTTAACTGATAAATAAAACCAGTGATGTTCAGAGTAACAGAAAAAAGTCCAGTTGAGAGAGGAAAGGGAGGGAGGAGAGGGGAGGCCTATTTGATTTTGCAGTCAGGGACCAATAGCTGGCATGTTTGAACCAAAGCTGACCAAGACCCTGTCTCACCTCCATATTGGTACCCCCAGTAACAAGTATAGCCTGGCTAATGTGACAGGGATCATTATAGTCCCATGGTGGTGGAGTCTGCTAAAGAAGTACTTCAAACTTAGGCTTTATAGCACCACTCAGAGACTGCCATGGTGGTGGAGTCTGCTAAAGAAGTACTTCACACTTCTACTTTATAGCACCACTCAGAGACTGCCATGGTGGTGGAGTCTGCTAAAGAAGTACTTCACACTTCTGCTTCATAGCACCACTCAGAGACTGAAAAAATAGCCACAGTAGCTCACACCAACTTTACAACAATGCTTTGCTTTAACACTTTCAAGACAATGGCTACTAACAAGATCATGGTTGCAGTTCCATGGGCAACAACAACAATAACAACAACATGAAGTTGAGAATAACTCACATCAGAAAGCTATGGCTTAGACATGTGACAGCAGTAACACCTCACACTTCCCTGGCAAGCAAAATGTCATGGAAAATGCTGTAACTCTTGTGCTAGCTCTGACACAGAAACTGAATTCTCTAACATATCTTTCACATGAGGCAGGAAAGAGAATGCTCAAAGAGTAAATGAATTATTATTGGTGTTGTTATGATGATTATTATTATTATGAAATAATTGATTTTTAAAATGCTGATATTCTTTTTATTTAATCAACTATTTGTAAAACAACAGGCCAAAGAAAAAGAGGCAGACCGCATGAAACTCTGAAGAGGACATTGTTAAGAGAGGCCAAATTAACAGGCATAAAATCCTTTGATGAGGTTGAAAGACTCGCTGAAGACAGGAAAAATTGGTGAACTACTTTGCGAGCCTTATGTGACGTTTAACAGCACGGGAAGGATATAAGATATAAGATAAGATGTGTGTTAAAAATCTGTATTTAGTTAAATGCTGTATTTAAAAAATGTGCCTGTATTGTGTAAGATGTGAAACAGCCTGAATGCAACAAGTATTCATTTATTTGGAATAGATTCCCAGATGCAGACAACATTTCTGTTCCAAGGGCTCAGTATGAAACTATGTTTCACAAGTACTCCTTTCAGTGCAACTAGTAAATCCGACACTCCAGTAGTAAGTTTTCAACCAACTTGTTTTCTCATTTGGATAGTAGATTTTTGAGTTTATCAGGTCAGTTTTACAACAGTCATATCAAAGTAGAAAATATAAAGCTTAAAAGAACAGATTCATATAAATATCTAGGAACAATATTCAGTAACTCCAGCATTAATAGAGATGACATAAGGGCTAGAATACAAGCTGGAAACAAGACATATTTTGCCCTTAGACAATTGTTAAAATCAAAACTTCTATCCCACTGTACCAGACTCAATATATATATATAAGAACATATTAAACCATTTGCACTATACGGTTAAAAAACAGAGTAGAACTAAACTAGATGAAGACCAAGTACAAAGATTTGAGAACAGAATGCTGAGAAGAATGTATGGACCTGTAAAATGCCTTATAACACAAAAATAGAAAATAGGAAGTAAAAAAGAAATCTACATATTGTTTAACTCATTGCTTATTACAGCCATATGAAAAACAAGAGACTGAGATGGCTTGGACATTTAGAGAGAATAGAAGAGGATACACACAGATGGCCTATACAGAAGTGATTACAGGGATTAGACCAAGAGGTAGACCTGGACAACAATGGCAAGGCTACCTAGAAGAAGATATATACTCTTGGAATAGACAAGTGGCAAGAAAATAACATAGAGGAATGGAGACTAGACCAAAAATAGGCCAAGCAAAGACTGCATTTCAGAGAATGAGAAAAATATTATGCAGCACATCCTTATCAATGAATGTTAGAAAATGAGTCCTAAAATGCTATATTGAACCTATCTTGTTATATGAAAGTGAATCATGGACAATAGACAGGTCTGCACAAAAATCATTGGAAGCAGCAGAAATGTGGTTTATTAGAAGAATGTTGTGAATCCCCTGGACAGCAAAAATAACTAATGAATAATGCATGAGAAGAGTTGGAGAGACAAAATATCTTGTAAAAAAAATAAGAGAGAGACAATGTACTTTCAGAGGACATGCAATGAGAAGAGGGGCATAGAAAATATTATAACAGTGGAAAAAGAGAAGGAAGAAGATCAAGAGGAAGACCAAGAGAAATGATACTAGACAGTCTGATGGGGTGGTGTGAAAGATTACCAACTGAGCAGATGGCCTGCATGAAGGACCGTGTACTCTGTAGAAACATAATAGCCAATGCCAGTCAGTATGGCACCTGACGATGATGATGATGATGATGATGATGATGATGATTAATGGAGACTTGTCTGCAACAGTGAGCCTCAGTGATATGGAAAGATCAAGAACAGAGAGGAATGGAGACTTGTCTGCAGCAATGAGCTTCAGTGGCATAGAAAGCTGCAGAAGTCAGCATCTGCTCAAGGAAGAAGAATAAGTTTTGCAATAATGAGCTGAGAAACAGATGAAGGAAAAGAAGAAGTTTTGCAACAATGATCTGAGAAACAGATGAAGGAAAGAAGAAAATGTTTTGCAACATTGATGTGAGAAACAGATGAAGGAAAAGATGAAGAAGTTTTGCAACAATGAGCTGAGAAAAAATTGAAGAAAAAGAAGAAGAAAAAATTTTGTAGCAATGAGATGAGAAACAATTGAAGGAAATGATGAACTTCTCTGTCTTTGGACAGAGAGCAGAAATCAACTATTCATGTAATTCTGGGTTAAAATAATGTTTTGTACTATTGTGCCATCAAGGCATCAAGGGATATGATGTTAGTACCCTTACATTATTTGACCTGATGACATATGACATGATAGTATGGCCACCTTTATAACCAGTGTAAAATTGGCATTAACTGGGTACATGGGACCAAATAGAATGTTTTGATTTTGCAGATGACATAACTCTTATCAGTCACAATGAGAAATCGATGCATGAAAAAACAGATTTCCTGTCTTCCTTGGCTAGAAAAATGTGTCTTGAAATTAACAAAGACAAAACAAAAATAATGAAGCTTCTCATTAATCAAGAAGGAAAAATATACGTAGAAGGAACAGTTGTTGATGAAGTAGATCAATTTGCATACTTTAGCAGCTACATAGACCAAGATGGTGACACCAGGAAGGAAGTTAGAATTGCAAAAGCAGCATTGTTCTTCAAAAATCTTGAGAACATTTGGCATTCAAAAGTTATAAGCATAAAAACTAAGTTAAGATTATTCAATTCGAATGTGATATCCACCCTCATTTATGCATGCAAAAGCTGAAAAACAACTAAAGAAATAGACAAGAAATTAGACCTTTTGAAAACAAATGCCTTAGGAAAATACTTGGTATAAAGTGGAATGAATTTAAGAACAACAGAGATAAGACAGATGAGCAAACAACAACCTGTCTCATGGGTGATCAGAAAAAAGAAGATGAACATATGTAATCTATGTGATGAGAAGAAACAATCAGAGAATACCAAAACAAGCTATCAAGTGGAACACAACAGGCCAAAGAAAGAGAGTTTGACCATGTGAAAGTCTAAAGTGGACA
>CM019698.1:46498754-46518754 GCA_009760885.1 Achatina immaculata
TAGAACATGCAATTAACAAAGACAAAATAAACTAATGAAATTTCCGATTACCTAAAAGGAAAAGATACACATAGAAGTGACAGATGTTGAAGAAGTCATTCAATTTTGCTTATCTTGGCAGCTACATAGACAAGGATACTGACACCAGCAGGAAGTTGGAATTAGAATTGCAAAAGCAGCATCGATCTTCAAGATCTTGAAAAGATATGGAATTCAAAAGTTATAAGCACAAAAAAAATAAGACTGTTCAATTCATAAAATGTAATTTCCATCATCATTTTTGCATGTGAAAGCTGGAAAACAACTAGAGAAATAGATAATAAATTAGACTCCTTTGAAAACAAATGTCAAAAAAAAAATACTCTGCATCAAGTGGAATGAATTCAAGAACAGTGCAGAGATAAGACAGATGACTGAACAACAATCAGTCTTATGGATGATAAGGAAAAGGAGAAGGACATATTTGTCACATGATGAGAAGAAATGATCAGAGTATCCCAAAACACACTATCAAGTGGAACACAATAAGCCAAAGAAAACGATGTAGACCACGTGAAAGTCTGAAGAGGATATTGTTAAGAGAGGCAACATTAATAGGAATAAAGTCCACTGATGAGGATGAAAATCTCTTCGAAAAGAGGAAAAATTTGCGAACTACCTTGCGAGCCCTATATGACGAATAAAGGCAGAGGAAAGATAAAATATAATATATATATATATATATATATATATATATATATATATATATATATATATATATATATATATATATATATATATACATATATATATATATACACACTTTTAAACTTTTACTTTTTTATTTTTTATAATGAACGCTATTTGAGTAATATTAAGTACCTTTACCAAGTATTACTTCGATTGCATGTATTTATGAATGTATGTACGTATGTATGTATGTATGTATGTATGTATGTATGTATGCATGTATGCATGTATGTTTGAATTGTTTGAATATATCTCTCTCTCTGAACCTTAAGTGCCCAGGGCACATGGGGTTTCCACAAGGGTTTTCCACAAATGCTTGTCTTTCGCCTTTTTTTCTGCTCTTGCCCAGGTGAGCCCTCTATTGCTCAACATCCTTTCTGTTGTTCTTCTCCATGTCTCTTTTGGTCTACCCTTACTTCTGTTTCCCTGTGGTGTCCATCTTAGTGCTATTTTTGGTAGTGAGTTGTCAGTCATTCGGAGCACATGTCCCAACCATCGCCAGCGTCTTTCCTCAATAATTGTTGTCAGTGGCTTCATCTGCATTTCTGCCAATAAGATGTTATTTCTTATGGTGTTTGGCCATATTTTTATAATTCTTCGTAAACATTTAGTCTGGAAAGAATTCAACTTGTTTTCTATGGTTTTGGTGATTTTCCCGCATTCACTTCCATAGAGTAGTACACTTAGAACATTACTCTTAAATATCCTGATTTTCATATTTTTGCTTAGTTTTGTTTGATTTCCATATATTCTGCAGTTTTGCACTGGTCGCTGAAATGTTCGTTCTCGGGTGCTTCTACTTGTGTCTGCACCAGGGTCGATCTTTCAGCAGGATATCTCTTACTTAATGCTCCTTTACAAAAACTGAGCTGTGGTCAAGAATCTTTGACTACAACAATCTGAGGTCAAGAAACTTTGACTACAACAACCTGGGGTCAAGAATCTTTGACTACAACAACCTGGGGTCAAGAATCGTTGACTACAACAACCTGGGGTCAAGAATCTTTGACTACAACAACCTGGGGTCAAGAATCTTTGACTACAACATCCTGGGGTCAAGAATCCTTGACCACAACAACCTGGGGTCAAGAATCTTTGACTACAACAACCTGGGGTCAAGAATCTTTGACTACAACATCCTGGGGCCAAGAATCTTTGACTACAACAAACTGGGGTCATGAATCTTTGACTACAACAACCTGGGGACAAGAATCTTTGACTACAACAACCTGGGGACAAGAATCTTTGACTACAACAACCTGGGGTCAAGAATCTTTGACTACAACAACCAGGGGTCAAGACCCCACTCCGCAACAGAATAATCATTCTGTTAAAATAATGTTACTGTTACTTCAGACATTGAAATAATTATATTATTGTGTATAGTGTATAGATGCACATGTAATAACAGTAGATGTTATATCATTTTAATAAACATATGTCATTTCTTTATATCAGCTCAAGAACACTTACATTCTATATTTATAATTTGAATGATGGAAACAACAACGTTAGTAAAGAGTTTAGTGTCAACATTTTCAGTTGAAAATCTCAATCTAAAAGACACCTGCCAAATATTAATTACTGTAAAACTGTACACTGCTTTATATGAGTGAATGAATATGCATATTTAAGCATGTATGCACTGTGTATATATATGTATGTATGTATGTATGTATGTATGTATGTATATATGTATGTATGCATGTATGTATGTATGTATGTATGCATGTATGTATGTATGCATGTATGGATGTATGCATGTATGTATGCATGTATGCATGTATGTATGTATGTATATGTATGTATGTATCCCTGTCTATCAGTCTCTCCTCTACCTCCCTGTCTTTCAGTTAGTCTGGTATGTTCTACGGAGTTTAAAAACTGAAATAGCAGCTTCATTTCGTTATTGTAAACAAGAAAAACACAAAGTGCCAGATGACTAACAATAGTTAAATAGGATAAAGTAATGTTAGTTGAAGTTTATAAAACTCTGTTATTGATAGTCTAAATAGTGAAGGAGTCATACAAAGAATGATGTAAATGAAACAATAACTACTACAGTGCTTTTACATACTTTAGTAACATAAACTTTTGCTTGTTCACATTTTGTGAGAAAGAAACTTACGTTCTGTATGTAAGCGTTTTGAAATATGGACAAATAAAATCCAACAGAGAGTGCATTTTATTTCTTCTGCTATCTCCCTGTCTTTTTGTTTTGCCTGTCTGTCTATCAGTCTGTCTATCTTTTCGCCTGCATATCTATCAGTCTGTATGTTCGTGTACATTGTGCTCTCGAGATGTAGGAATAATGGAATAACAACACTCAAAGCACTTAACATTAAGACTACCTACATATTAGAATTCTACTGAATAAATCGATATGTATAACTATTTAATTGACATATTAAATAGTACAGGATTTAGGTTTGTTGTGTGAACTGTGTCACTTAACAAGTGATACTTCATAATGTTTCAAGTGAGCCTCGTTTCAGCTAAATTTACAAAAACACCAGGTAATTTTGAACGAAATTACTTACTAACTTTATTCACGTTTTGAAATACATCCACATAAGAGAAATATATGAAATACATTAATGAAATTAATTTTAAATTTCTTATTTCATAAAAGAAGTAAACCTTGCTGTTTATAAAACAAAAGTTCTTAGAAGTCATTGTTTGAAGCGGTTTCTGGGTATATACAATGAAAATCTACAAATAGTATATTTTTTATAGAGACGACTAACACATGTAATATAAATAAATATTATTTGTTTGGAAACGTTGTATGTGTGTTGTTTTGTATGTATGTGGTTCTTGCCACACACACAAACACACACACACATATATATATATATATGTGTGTGTGTGTTTGTGTGAGTGTGTGTGTAGTTATGTATCTGTAGATTTTTGTGCGTAAACATGTGTCATCATCATCATGATGTGCCGTGCCGACTGGCGTTGGCTATTATGCTTCTCCAAAGTATCCGATCCTTCATGCAAGCCATCAGCTCAGTTGGTGATCTCCTCTCACACCATCCCGTCAGACTGTCCAGTATCATTTCTCTTGGTCTTCCTCTTGATCTTCTTCCTTCTATTTTTCCTGTTGTTATAATATTTTCAATGCCCCCTCTTCTCATTGCATGTCCTATGAAAGTACATTGTCTCTCTCGTATCTTTTTTGACAAGGTTTTTTGTCTCTCCAGCTCTTCTCCTACATTCTTCATTAGTTATTTTTGCTGTCCAGGGGATTCGCAACATTCTTCTAATAAACCACATTTCTGCTGCTTCCAATGATTTTTGTGCATGCATAACAATGTCTATATCTACACGAGTATATGTCCTAGGACTTACGAGGTGTGATTGATAAGTTCTCGGTCTATGGTACATGTACTTGAAATATGCAGTTGATATTATGTGCATTTGTAGATAAGGTTAATGTAAGATTAAACACCAAGTTTCAAGCAATTAACTAAAACCAACTTTTTTACAGGCTACTGAGATGGTAAGAGGTGGCAGGAATTCAGGAAATTGATACAATTTCTTATCGAGCAGTCATTGTCTACCTCTGCATCAAGGATTTATCATGGAAAGAGATACATAATGATAAGGTAGAGACTCTAGGGAAGAGTGCCCCTTCTTACAGCAAACAGAAGAAATCTGCAGCTCAATTAGAAAAAGGAAGTCAGAGTCTGGAAGATGATCCTCGTCCAGGAAGACCAAGAACGGTAACCACCGATGAAACCTCCGGCAGAATCCATGACATAATAATCGAAGATCGACGACTAACTGAGCGGTACATTGCTGCTTTGTTTGGCATCTCCCAGGAACATGTTCATGCCATTATTCACAATTATCTTAAAATGACAAAGGACTCTGCTCGATGAGTCTCGAAATCTCTTTATTACAAACGACAGCGTCTCAACATGTCAAGAGACAATATTGGCCATTTTTCTGCAGATCCTGAAAAGTTTCTTCAGCAATTTGTGAATATGGATGAGACTTTGGATCATCACTTTGAACGATAAACTAAAGAACAGTCAAAGCAGTGAAAACATCATGGATCCAACCTCCAAATTATGCAAGGGTTGTTCTGTCTGCAAGTAAATTGATGGCTTCCATCTTTTGGGATTCAGAAGTTGTGCTATTGTTAGACTATTTTCAAAAAGATGCAGAACAGTCACGGGTGCCTATAACGTGAAGCAACTGCGGGTCAGATTGAAGGAAAAGCGTAGAGGGAAATTGACGGGAAGAGTCATCTTTCATCAAGACAATGTTCCAGTTCACAAGTCGGCGGTGGCAATTGGCGCCATTCATTAATGCGGCTTCCAGCTTCTTGAACATCCACCTTATTTCCTAAATTTGGCCCTTCTGACTATTACCTGTTTATCAAACTCAATAAGATGCTCAGTGCTCGCAAATTGCTTCAGATGATAATGTTATACATGTTGTAGACCACTTTCTACTGGCACAAGATGCTGACTTTTACAAAGATCGCTCCAGGATCGCTGAACTGAGTGCACAAATATACAATGGAGCTATGATTAGAATTAACCGCAAAACGTTGTCTACAACTAATCCGTTGTCTCTTTGGCCGAGAATTTATCACTCGCTCTTCTATGTGTGTTTGTATATATACATGTACATAAATAAATATAATCTATCTATCTATCTATCTATCTATCTATCTATCTATCTATCTATCTATCTATCTATCTATCTATCTATCTATCTATCTATCTATCTATCTATCTATCTATCTATCTATCTATCTATCTAGCTTACAGCTAATATCGTTATCAAGTCTTTTACAATTTACACTTACATAACATTCATTGCATTGTTGATTTTTGTACTTTTTTCCATTATTTGTCAGTATATTATAAACTTAGTTAGATTCATTATCTCTACTAGCTTAAACATATACCTATAATTGTATGATTGAAGTCTGACCAGTTATTTTATTTTTACTGAAATATAATATTTCTAACACTGTTATAGTGACTCAGAAAATGGAGGAGTGTCTGCGACACGATGGCCTACGTGTTGGCCACTTAAATGTTTATCATTTGTTAGGAAAACTCCCTGAGGTTACACATATACTTCAACAACATTTTCATATTTTTGGTTTCTCTGATTACATAAGCAGATTACATAAAAACATCACAGACAATGATATAAGAATAGATTATTTTAATTTGATCAGGCGCGACCCAACTGGGAAGCTAGAGACAGGTTTAGTCGTTTACATTTCTAACACAATTAAATTTTGTAGAAGAGAAGACCTAGAAACATCAGAGGTTGAATGTATTATGCTAGAAATCAAAATATCAAATCTTAGTCCAATTCTAATTAGTTTTATACATCGAAATCCAAATGCTTCAGCCGAGTGGTATGATCACTTTGCGACCATGATGGATGATGCTGTAACTCATAAATTCAAGGACATAATCATTCTAGGCGACTTCAGTATAGATCTTAATCAGCCAAATCCTACATGGAAGAACATTTTAACATCTTACAACTTCTCCCAAATTGTTAACAAACCTACTAGAGTTGCTGAATCATCATCAACACTAATAGATCATATTTATGTAGCTGATCCGGGAAACATTACTGAATGTACTGTCCCTCATGTGTCGCTGAGTGATCACTACCCGGTCTGCTGTACGTGGTCACATAAGGGGTATTAAATACCGAAACACAAACATACCAGCATCAAATATAGAAACTTTTAAAACTTTAACTTGGAATTATTTTTAACTGATCTAAATGATTCGCCTCTTACGTACGTTTTCCAGTTAACAAATCCAGATGAGGCTATCGAATACTGGATCAAGATATTTCGAAATATTTTTGACAAGCATGTCCCCATCAAAGAAATGAGAGTAAAACACGTAACAAAATCCCCGTGGATAACTCCCGATATATTGCAACTCATGAGGAAACGGGATGAAGCTCACAAAAGCAAAAATTTCAGTAGCTATCGTTCACTTAGGAATAAGGTGCAGTATTTAATTAGGCAGGAAAAGAAAAATTACTTCAGAAATTTAGTGAAAGACAAAACTGATAGTAAATCAATCTGGAAAGCGATTAATACTCTTGTAAATAAAAGGAAGCAAACTGACCCACAAACACTTAATGGTGAACATACTTGCACTAACGTCAGTGCACATTTTAGGGAAGAAATTAGTATTCTAAAATCTTCATTACCGACCCCTAATTGCGACCTGAGCGTGCTGAAAACTTTCAGCGACAGTAAATGTGTAAAGCTAAAACATTCCTAAAAAATTCCTTTCCTCACAGTCGGTGAGGTTTATAACTACATCCGGTCCTTAAAGAACACTAACTCAGCAGGATGTGATAACATTAGTAACAAGATACTACGCTACGCTGCACCAGTTATCACAGACACACTAACATACTTATACAACTTGTGTATTGACAAAAAATATTTCCCTGACGTTTTTAAACTAGCCAAAGTTTTTCCTCTTTTTAAATCTGGACAGACTAGTGACCTCTCAAACTATAGACCCATATCCATTCTGTCATCACTATCTAAACCTCTTGAAAAACATATACAAAAGTTAACTCTGCTCCACATGCAAGAAAACAGTCTACTAATAGACAGTCAGTCAGGTTTTAGATCAAATTACTCCTGCCACACAGCATTAACTAAAATGACAGTAAGCTGGCTGTCTAATATAAATGATGACAAATTGTGTTTTGCTGTCTTTGTTGATTTTAAGAAAGCCTTCGATATGATTGATCATGAAATTCTTGCAAAAAAGCTGGAAGGCTATAGATTACATCCTGACCTAACAAAATGTATTACATCTTTTCTCTCAGGTAGAAAACAAGTAGTCTGCTTTAGAAACAAAATATCTGGCTCGTCTGTGGTTGATACCGGTATTCCTCAAGGCTCCATTCTTGGTCCTCTTCTCTTTGCTATCTATATTAACGACCTACCACTACATTTAAAGCACTCTTCATGTGATCTTTTCGCTGACGACTGTACTGTTTACAATAGTGAATATGACATCAATAACCTACAGACAACGCTCCAAAATGATATAAACAGTTTGATTAAATGGAGTAATAAAAATGGTATGGTATAAACACCAACAAAACAAAATCCATGCTCATCACTACAAGACAGAAACTGCAAAATGCAACAAAAACTTCACTACAGCTTTGTGCTGGGACTAAGTCAATAGAAAATGTTCATGAACATAAAACCCTAGGACTCATCATTGATCAGCATTTAACTTGGAATTCTCACGTACATAACCTAACAAATTTGATTGCACAGAAAGTTTACCAATTAGCCAAGATTAGACACTTTAACGACAAAAAACACAAGAAAAATATACTACATATCACACATACAAACACACTTAGATTACTGTTCCACAATCTGGGATGGATGCTCAGTCTCAAACACAAAAAGGCTCCACTCACTTCACAAGCGAGCATTAAATCTTATTTGTGACAATCACCCAGTACAGACTGTAGATCAACATAAACAACTCAAAATTCTACCACTCAAAAATAGAATCATTTTTAACAAAGTTAAGTTTGTTCACAGAATTATGTCGCACAATGCTCCGCCTTACTTGTGGTCACTGTTTACGTATAACATTAAACATAGCCAGCGTTTAAAAAACTGTCTTCTTCCTAAACCCAGAATTGATATGTACAAGAAAAGCCTTGCATACTCTGCAGTACAGCTCTGGAACACCCTCCCCTACCATTTAAAATCCATTGTTAATACTTCATCCTTTAACTCAAACCTATTTCATTATTTACTTGCTTGTAATTATATGCCTACATAAAATAGCCACACTCTCTCAACACATGGCTCGTAAACCATCAAGTACTTCAGTGACAGAGTTAGAAAAGCAACTTGTTAGATATTGTTAGAAATTTTTTAAATGTTTGTTTAACAAAAAATATGTTAGAAGATATCTATTTACAATGTATTTTTATTTATGTATATGTCTGCGGGTGTATGTGTGCGTGAGTGCTAATTTATTAGGTTAATTACTTTTTCTCTTTTACCTTGAATGTAGTAGTTAAATCTTACACTCTTTTGATATGTTTTTACTAATTTAATTTGTATTTTTGTACTAAATCAAGTGTGTGGGAAGAATGAAAGATGGAGTGATGAAGGGCAGAATGTAAGACGGGCCTGCGTGCCCAATTCTTTACCCTTGAAAAATAAAGATTATTCATTCATTCATTCATTCATTCTATCTATCTATCTATCTATCTATCTATCTATCTATCTATCTATCTATCTATCTATATCTATCTATCTATATCTATCTATCTATCTAATCTATCCGTAAGTCCATCTGTCTATATGTCTGACTTCCTATATGTCCATGTATTCTTCTACCTGTCCCCCTCTCTGTATGTCTGCCTGTTTTATTTCGCTGCGTTTTAGAAGTGATACAATTACTTCATCTACATAATGTTTTAAAAATGCACTGCAGCAGAAGTCAAGCAAAAGTTAAAAAGTTTTAAAAAAAAACGTTAAGTGAATTTTTATATAATTCTGTCACGAAAAATGTAAACAACAAAATGGATAGACTGATTCTGAGAAATATGTAAATGTTATAGGAATACTATTCAACATCTGATATATAATTTATTTAACAAAAAGTTGTACATATTTATATTTTGTATATTAAAATAAAATATTTACAGGCTGTGTTCATGTTTTAAATATGAAAATAAAATGAAGTTAGGAAACGCATTTCTCAAAGTATTTGTGTACTATTTACAAAAAATCATTTCTTTTATAAGATATCCATTCATCCATCCATTCGTCCATCCATCCATCCATCCATCCATCCATCCATCCATCCATCCATCCATCCATCCATCCATCCATCCATCCGTCCGTCCATCCATCTATCGATCCATCCATCCATCCATCCATCCATCCATCCATCCATCCATCCATCCAATCGTCTCTTTGTCCGATAGTGAGTACGTCTGTCTGTCTCTCTGCATGACAGTTTGTCTGCCGGTCTGTCTATCTGAATATCTTGTGTAGCAGAGTTCATTTAACTGAATCTTTACGAAAACATCACATTTATACAACTTTCCAAAATATGAAACGTAAATGTATAACTTTAATTTTAAATCCGGCTGGAATCTTAATAAAAGCACTATTTTACTAAATGAAGTAGTTGTATTTGCTCTCAGAGCTGTCTGAACATGTCAGACACACGGAGATTTCTTACTATCTCGGTTCTACTTTTCTCTGAGAGAAAGGGCTACATTTTCATATTTTCTGAAGACAAAAAAAATTCACTTACTGTCTGTTTTAATGTTTTATAATATGGCAAGGAAAAGTTCATAAAAGCTTTAATTAAATGAAGTGTGTTATTCATATTAAACAGTAATTCAGCGAAATGATAGTAAAGAACTTGTTTTGTATTGAAAAATGATATAGATCTATATCTGTCTATCTATCTATCTATCTATCTATCTATCTATCTATCTATCTATCTATCTATCTATCTATCTATCTATCTATCTATCTATCTATCTATCTATCTATCTATCTATCTATCTATCTATCTGTCCTGTCTGTCTGTTTTTGTGTGTGTCTGTCTAATGTCTGTTTTATTTCTTTTGAAAAACAACAAAAACATAATGTATCAGAATAAATGTTAACAGTTCAGAACAGAGATATGGTAAATAAATGTTATTGATGATTTATACATTTCTGCAGCTGAAATTTGAAATAGTGAATTAGTGATGTTAGATGTGAAAATTATGTATCGAAAACAAGTAATACTACTGAGTTTGGTATAGTCTGTTGTAACAAAAATGTTTACAGTCTTATATTTTGTTGAACACAGAAAATTACCTTTTAATAATAAATGTAATTAAATACACAAGAAAAACATTCAGAGGAGAGATTACAATCTGTCTGTCTGTCTTTCTGCCTGTATATCTGTTTGTTTGTATATTATGTGCTCATAAGATATAGAAATAATGAAACAACACCCAAGGCAAGAAAGCATAAGTCTGAGATCATATGAAAATGTTAATGTAATAACCAGTGAGTATAAAAGGGTATTTTAAGTGGTAAAATTGTTATATTTGTTGAGAAATGTTGGTAAATAAACAGGTAATATGTGTCAATGTTTAAAATATTCTTCTTTGTAACTTAAACTACGAAAACCAATACTTTCTGAATTGAAATACTTACTCTCTACATGTGTGTTTTGAATTATAACAACAACATATTAAAATTCTTAATCCGGTCAATTCATTTACTTTGAAACGTGTGCGCGTGTGTGTGTGTGTGTGTGTTTGTGTGTGTGTGTGTTTGTGTGTGTGTGTGTGTGTGTGTGTGTGTGTGTGTGTATAAAAACCTGAAGAACAGTCACGCTCTGCTGCTGACCTAGAGATGGGTCTCCTTGCACTTAGTACACTCTCATATGTGCTTGGCCCTTAACCTCAGTGTTGTTCGTAGCGTATGTTAAGAGATGGTGCTATGGCACAAGGGACTGAACACAGCTCAGTCTTTCCCGCTAAGTTCTGATTGTCTGCCATTTCCTTTGGTTATTCCCCTTTCTTACAGTTTCTGGTGATGGCTACAGCGTTCAAATATTTGCTCACCTCTTTGTACTTTTGATAGGATGAATGTTGTAAGATCTGATTTTGATTCTATCAGTGTTGTTGTTTTCTTTGCCAGTTGATTTGCCATTTCCTTGACTTTGATACGGACATGTCCTGGGCAGTAAATCCATGTTAGGGAGGAGATTTGTGATTCTTTCAGTTTGTCCACCCACTGGCGACTCACTACCTGGTTGTAAATTTGTGTGTTTGTATTTACTGTGCAATGTGAGCAAGATACTATTATACCTTGTGATACTTGGTGGTTTGTTTGCTAGTTTATGGCTTGTGATACTTGGTGGTTTGCTTGCTAGTTTATGGCTTGTGATACTTGGTGGTTTGCTTGCTAGTTTATGCCTTGTGATACTTGGTGGTTTGCTTGCTAGTTTATGGCTTGTGATACTTGGTGGTTTGCTTGCTAGTTTATGGCTTGTGATACTTGATGGTGTGCTTGCTAGTTTATGGCTTGTGATACTTGATGGTTTGCTTGCTAGTTTATGGCTTGTGATACTTGATGGTTTGCTTGCTAGTTTATGGCTTGTGCTACTTGGTGGTTTGCTTGCTAGTTTATGGCTTGTGCTACTTGGTGGTTTGCTTGCTAGTTTATGGCTTGTGATACTTGGTGGTTTGCTTGCTAGTTTATGGCTTTCGATACTTGTTGGTTTGCTTGCCAGTTTATGGCTTGTGATACTTGGTGGTTTGCTTGCTAGTTTATGGCTTGTGATACTTGATGGTGTGCTTGCTAGTTTATGGCTTGAGATGTTACTTCGATCTCCATCCTCATGATAGATGTGGTTGTGTCGAAGTACGTACATTCCGATAGACAGCAATTCCCCATATGTTCATGTGTCCACGCCGGACCGATCCATCTGTATATATTATAGCGTCTCCTGGATTAGAATGGTTAATAATTCGCTCTTTGATTTCCGATTCTTCTCGTCCTGTCGCCCAATTTCAGCATTCTCGATTGAGCCACATATGGACTTCTGTGGGAGTTTTCGGTCATCAATCCAGTCGACACTCACGGGGATTTCTTAAAGGTTGTATCTGACCTATGGTCTTTTCAGCCTCCGCTATCCATGGCTGACCTCGTTTTATTTGTGCACCCTTTGGTATTTGAATCTTCTTTTTCAAAAGGTGGTCTTCCATGTTCTTGATTCGTATGCAATCTTTTACTTGGGCGTATTTATGTTGAGTTTTCATATTCGGTAAGTTCAATAAGTGTGGCATGGCATCCACCGTCTGTCTCTGGGACATCCCAGCACAGTCCTCATTGTTTCATTCTTTGTTCTCTCCAGCAGCCTCGGTTTGTTTGAGTTGTTGATAAAGTTAGCGTACATCTTGACTTAGTTCTCTCCAGCAGCCCGGGTTGTTTGAGTTGTTGATAAAGTCAGCGTACATCTTGACTTAGTTCTCTCCAGTAGCCCGGGTTGTTTGAGTTGTTGATAAAGTCAGCGTATATCTTGACTTAGTTCTCTCCAGCAGCCCGGGTTGTTTGAGTTGTTGATAAAGTCAGCGGACATCTTGACACTACCAGATCTTTCATTGGGGAGAATAGAAGTTGTGATATTAATTTTAGTGTTGACAAGTTTTTCTTTCCTTTCAATGTCGACTCATTCGCGTGTTGTCTGAAGGATAAGAATCTGTCTAATTCAAAAATATTTAAGTGTGTGACATCTTTCTATGTAGGTATTTTCAGAGTTCAACAGCGTCATTTCGGCTTTTATGGATCGGTTATAAAATGAGCATCATAATAGTTTGGCATTTGTTATGTTCATTGTCCCGTTCTCTGCTCTATATCGTGACGAGATTCACTTGTCTATGTACTATGTCGTGAGGAGATTCATTTATATCTATACTATGCCGTGGCTAGATTCACTTATTTCAGTTCTTTGTCGTCAGGAAATTCACTTATCTCTGTACTATGTTATGACGATATTCACTTCTTTCTGTACTATATCGTAACGAGATTCACTTTTTCTGTACTATATCGTGACGAGGTTCACTTTTTCTGTACTATATCGTGACGATATTCGCTTGTCTCAGAACTACGTCATGGCGAGATGCACTTATCTTTGTACTATATCGTGACGAGACTCGTTCGTCTTTGTACTATCGTTGCCAGTGTCAGTGGTTTCGACCTTTTGAATATATTACCCTACCAGCCACGAAGGTTAAAAGTCTTTTAGATCCCGTTTGATTCATTTCAGCTAGTCGCAGTGTATGTTGAATAATACTAATATGTTTTGATCTACCTATCTATCTATCTATCTATCTATCTATATCTATCTATCTATCTATCTATCTATCTATCTATCTATCTATCTATCTATCTATCTATCTATCTATCTATCTATCTATATGTATTTATGTCTGTCTGCCTATCTGCTGTCTCTCTGTCTGTCTGTCTATCTACCTGCCTTTTTCATATTTTTCTTACTGAATTATTTATAAAATGCAGCGTCTTCATTTCTACATTATAATAAATTAACTATAAATATTCAGAGTAAAATATTTTAGAAATAAACATGAATTATGTAACATTTTATTATGTAATAAAATATTTGCAAAGTAAATTACGTTTATTTATAAAAACGGATATAAAGTGATAGTAATACAAACCTGACATTTTTTATACACACTGATTCTATTTGTTAGCCCATACTTTCATGGCTTTAATGCATATAACATTTTACATTGTTTGTGTGAAATAAATGTTACTTACTGACTGTAATAATATTTGATTACAACAGAAACGGTAAATCAGTAACGACAATTCATCAATAATTGAAATTGTTTATAAAGTGTATGAAATAATTTTTTTAAAAGAAAGTATAAAGAATTTCTAGAATTAAAACATTCTGTCTCATAGGTAATTTCAAAATCTCTTTGTTTGGAGACTCAAAATTATATACTCAAAATCGAAACATTTTTATTTTACAAACATAATAAGAGATATCCGCAGCAGATCTCCGAGGTGCACAGCCTCTAGTCGATAGAACAATGTAGGTAAGTCGGCAAATTGGATCCGTAACTCACTGCTGGCGAGACTCTTCATATGCCGTGCGTGGAGTGAAGCTCCTCCCGGTTAAGGAAGTAAATGCGGAAAAGAAATAAAGGTTGCTGTGCGGAGCCGATGGGAAAAGGTGGTGGAAAGTGAAGTTTAACCGGTATGTCCAGTAGTATCGCTACGAGAGCTATACCACGGCACCTCTGCTCTAGAGGCCGCCCACGTCCAAAATACACCTACACTGGTGAAATATGCCTAAACCGGCACACACCAGGGGTGGAACTTGATGGCTAGACATGTCATGCCACCTCCGCTCTAGAGGTCGGTAATGCCTGATAAACACCCATACTGGTGAATTTTGCCTAAACCGGCTCATACCAGGGGTGAATCTTGAAGGCTATGCACGTCACAGTACCTCTGCTCTAGAGGTCGGTCACGTCCCAAACACGCCCACACTGGGATAATGCCTAAACCGGCTCAACCCAGGGGTAGAAGTCACTAGTGGCGAGGATTCGTCCTCCTGGACAAAAGCTCCATCCTGGTCACAACTAGGAAGGGTAGCGGCCACGACCGCAAAATGCTGAAGTCGGAGACACTGGACCAGGGAAGTCTAGATAGGCAACCACCTCTCACCCGGCGGGGATGTTTGCGTATCCTAATCACGCTGAGGTTTTCCGGTGAGAAAGTCCAACTCTGGACTGGATGGGCAACCACCTCTCACCCGGCGGTGATACACGGGTATCTCAAAACACGTCGAGGTTTTCCGGTGAGAAAGTCCAACTCTGGCCTGGGTGGGCTACCGCCTCTCACCCAGCGGGGATGCACTGATATCCTAAACACGTCGAGGTCTTCCGGTGAGAAAGTCCAACCCTAGACTAAACTGGTGCAATGAAAACCACGGTGTCACGCAATCCCGCTTCCGAGACCCACCAAGAATACAGGCTGAAGCACTGTGACACTCTGAATCTCTTGTGGTCCTTTCGTGGATCTCGTGTGGTCTATTTTGGACCACACAGGGGACCACGGGACATAACGAGTACCACAGGCATGAATTCAGTAGGTTCACAGTGCGGTTTTTGGTGGTAGAAGTGAACGAAGGAGAAGAAGAAGATAATAAGACATGTTGATTTTCTTTGTTTTTTAAATTACTGTTCATTCATTCACCCGTACATCCGTCCGCGTTCCTGAACATTCAACATTCTGTTCGTTCATCCATGTATCAATCCATCCATCCTTCAGTCAGTCCATCCATTAATTCGTCCATCTATCCATTCACACATGTATTCATTCATACATGTATGAATCCATCTATGCAATGCCACATCCATCCAAATAAGTGTTTTAAAAAGTAAAAGTATACTTCCTATAACTCCGCTACTAATATGTTCAGTAATGAAGGAACTGCTATATATTAGTTCTGTAAAGTATGTTGAAGTAGATGTAACAAAACTGAATATCAAGTACATAATATTTTAACATAAAAACACTTACCATCTATGTTAATATTTAAAATATGGGCAGAGAAAAAAAGGGAAACACAGACATCAGTCAAATCATTTCAGATCTTCTCCCAACAATACAAAAAATTCATTCATTAATTACGTATTCTAATGTATTTGCACTCCAAGAAATCCGATGATTGCTCTCTAGCCGCTCGCATTTGTTTGTGAAAAAAAGAAAAGACTTTAAACAAAATAAAAAACCGTATTTCATAAATTTAATTGTGCGTGTAGTTAACATGTCTGAATATATATATATATATTTTATTTCGTAAGAATCAGTGAACAAATAATAAGAACTGTTAAGACATACATTTTATGGATTGAGTATGTATGTATGTATGTATGTTTGTGTGTATGTAAGTCTGTTTGTATATATATATATATATATATATATATATATATATATGTGCATGTATGTATGTGTGTATGTATGATTGTATGTATGCATTTATGGGTTGATATATACATGTATGTATCTTTGCATGTTTGTATGTATGCATATATGCACATGTGTGTATTTACAGGTGTGATATAATGGGTAGCTGGACTTAATGACGCAATGCGCAGAAACTGCATGCCTATAAAAATAAACATGACATCAGAGATGAAGTCGACAAACGGTCATTTTTAACAATGGCTTCTGGCAAACACAACATCCTATCTATCTATCTATCTATCTATCTATCTATCTATCTATCTATCTATCTATCTATCTATCTATCTATCTATCTATCTATCTATCTGTCTGTCTGTCTGTCTGTCTGTCAGTCAGTCTGTCTATCTGTCTGTCTATCTATCTATCTATCTATCTATCTATCTATCTATCTATCTATCTGTGTGCTTGTTCTATCTATGTGTGCCTAATTACAGATGAGCAAACAACAACTTGTCTCATGAGTGATCAGAAAAAAAAGATGGACATATGTCGGTCATGTGATGAGAAGAAAAAAATGAAGAAACCCGAAAAACATATCAAGTGGAACACAACAGGCTGAAGAAAAATAGGTCAACTACGTGAATATCTAAAGAGGACATTGTTAAGAGAGGCCAGTTCAGTGGGCATATCATCCCTTGATGAGAGTGAAAAACTCGCTGAAGACAGAAAATGTTGCCAACCACCATGCGGGCCCCATGTGACATTAAGCGGCACGGGAAAGACGTAAGTAAGAATTACATCTGCTAGTTCTTATTTCTGGCCACATATATCATCCACATATCCATCCATTTATCCATTCATCCATTCATCCATCCATCCATCCATCCATTCATCCATGCATCTATCCATCCATCCATTCATCCATCCATCCATCCATCTTTCCATACATCCATCCATCCATCCATCCATCCATCCATCCATCCATTCGTTCATCAGTACATCCGTTCATACATCCATCCTTGTTTTTCTTAACAAGAATGTTGACTATTTCAATTGTTAACTATATTACTAAAACGATATATATAATTAAAGTCTAACACGTCAAGATCTATTGATATAATGCACTCATTATACTTCAGCATTAAAAGAAGGAATAACAATAAGACTAGCAACCGTGAAAACAAATCTTCTAAAGACAGTCAAGTTACTGTAAATGTCCTATAACTCTTCTACTTATACTTCGGTAATAAAAGACTTATATATATCTTATATCCTTCCCGTGCCGTTAAACGTCACAAAGGGCTTCATCAAAGGATTTTATGCCTGTTAATTTGGCCTCTCTTAATAATGTCCTCTTCAGAGTTTCACGCGGTCTGTCTCTTTTTCTTCGGCCTGTTGTGTTCCACTTGATAGCTTGTTTTGGGATTCTCTGATCATCTCTTCTCATCAAGTGACCAACATATGTCCATCTCCCTTTCCTGATCACTCATGAGACTGGTTGTTGTTCAGTCATCTGTCTTATCTCTGCATTGTTCTTGAATTCAATAAACTTGATACCGAGTATTTTCCTTAGGCATTTGCCTTCAAAAGAGTCTAATTTCTTTTCTATTTCTTTAGTTGTTTTCCAGCCTTCGCATGCACAAGTGAGGGTGGATATCACATTTGAATTGAATAGTCTTAACTTGGTTTTTGTGATTATAACTTTTGAGTTCCATATGTTCTCAAGATTCTTGAAGATTGATGCTGCTTTTGCAATTCTGATCCTAACTTCCTTTCTAGTGTCACCATCCTGGTCTATGTAGCTGCCAAGGTATGCAAATTGATTGACTTCTTCAATATCTGTCACTTCTATGTGTATTTTTCCATTTTGATTGAGAGGCATTTTCGTTATTTTTGTTGTGTCCTTGTTAATTTCAAGTCCTATTTTGATAGCCAATGAAGACAGGCTATCTGTTTTTTCTTGCATGGAATTCACATTATTACTGATAAGAGTTATGTCATCAGCAAAATCAAGATCTTCTAGTTGGGTCCCATGTATCCAGTCAATACCTGTGTTACCTGTGCAGCATTTTTTCATTATGAAGTCTTCTGTAATCTCAAAAGGTAAATGAGACAGTATACATCCTTGTTTCACGCCTGTTTCAATCTGGAACCATTCACTCATCCCTTCTTCTGTCTTGACTACACAAACATATCCATTGTATAAGTCCTTAATGATGTAGACAATTTTAGATGGTATTCCATATAGACATAAAATTCTCCATAATGAATCTCTGTGTATGCTATCAAACGCCTTTTTAAAATCTATGAAGTTCAGTATTAATGGTTTCTGCTTTTCAATATGTTCTTCAAGTATTATTCTGAGAGTAAAGATCTGGTCGAGACAGCTTCTCCCTTTTCGAAATCCTGCTTGTTCTTCTCTCATTGCAGTATCTACTATATCTTTGAGTCTATTCAAAATGACCTTTGCAAAATACTTTTGACACAACTAATATTAAGGTTACTCCTCTCCAGTTGTTACAGTCACTAAGGTTGCCCTTTTTTTTGAATTTTAACAATGATTCCTTTCTTCCAATTAGAAGGGACATTTTCTTCTTTCCAAATCTTGTTAAACATTCTCTGTAGATGTCTTATGTTGTCATTATTGAGAGCTTTTAGAATTTCGGCTGTTATTTCATCTTAACCTGCAGCTTTGTTGTTAGCCATTAAATTTACTGCTGTTTCAATTTCATGCAATTTAATTTCATCTATGTTGGCATTTAGTTGTGGGGCTGGTAAGTCAGTTTCAAGGTTTAACAATTCTTTTGGGTGTGGTCGATTAAGTATTTCTTGGAAGTGTTCAGCCCATCTTTGCTTTTGGTCTTTATTTGATGTTAATAGTGTTCCAGTTTTGCTAAGGATTGGTCTTTCTTTAGATGTAATATTACATGTTAGCCTCTTTTGTATGTTATATAAAGTTTTGCTGTCTCCTGTTTTTGCTGCTTTTTCTGCCTCTTTCGCCCTATTGTCTATGTATTCTCTTTTATCCCTTCTAGCTGAACTTTTTACTTTCTTGTCTATTTCTTTGTATTGTGCTTTTGCCAAATCTCTTTCATGATCTGTTTTTGCATTCAGCATGTCTAATTTGACTTATACTACTTATATAAAAACTTATATAAAAAGACTTTTACTACTTCTAAAAAGTGTACTAAAGTAAACGAAATCACAACATATATTAGGAATGTAAATTTCTGTCACAAATTAACTACGTCTTTATATCTTCCAAACTAAATTGCTTACCTTCTGTGTTAATGTTACGAAATATGTACAGAAAAAAAGGATTAGTACAGACGGTGATGAAATTCTTAGGCAAGTTCTTATAACAGTTGCCTTCAAAGATAGGAAAATCATAAGCGATTCTGTAAGGCAATTTGTAGTTTTATGAAAATTCAGCTTTTTTCTCTTATAAATATCATCGGACACGGAATATTAAATACAGTGAAATGTTTAATTTATGCTGATGTATGTATGTATGTATGTATGTATGTATGTATGTATGTATGCATGTATATATGTATGTATGTATGTATGAATGTATGTATGAATGTATGTATGTATGTATGTATGTACGAATGTATGTATGTATGCATGTATGTATGTATGTATATATGTATGTATGTATGTATGTATGTATGTATGCATATATGTATGTATGTATGTATGTATGTATGCATGTATGTATGTATGTATGTATGAATGTATG